>SWBL01000652.1:0-13441 GCA_024195585.1 Aureobasidium sp. EXF-3400
TCAAGTCACCAACCCTCCTATCGACCCCATCAGAGAAGCAGTCGTCATGTCACTCGAGGCCTACGTTGGTCCTCAGGGCAACTTGCTCGAGATGAGCCCTTCTCAGTGCCACCGTCTCCTGCTTCCCTCGCCTATGCTCTCCATCGAGGAGTTCAACGCTCTTAGCCAGATCTCGCAACTGCACCGTGATTGGAACGTCCACACCGTCGACATCACTTTCCCCAAGAGCGAGGGCATCCAAGGTTACCTGGACGCTCTTGACCGCATCTGCGACGAGGCCGCCGAGGCCATCGAGAAGAACGACAAGATCATTGTCCTGTCCGATCGTGCCACCTCGGCTGACCGTGTAGCCGTTTCTGCCGTTCTTGCTACTGGTATGGTCCACCACCATCTTGTACGCAACAAGTGGCGTTCTCAGGTCGCTCTGGTCGTTGAGACTGCAGAGGCTCGTGAGGTCCACCACATGTGTGTTTTGGTCGGTTACGGTGCTGATGCCATCTGCCCTTACCTGGCAATCGAGTGTATCATGAAGATGGCTCGCGAGGGTCTGATCAGAAAGAAGCTCAGTCCCGAGCAGCTCATTGACAACTACAAGCACTCTTTGGACGGTGGTATTCTAAAAGTCATGTCCAAGATGGGTATCTCCACTATCCAGAGTTACAAGGGTGCTCAGATCTTTGAGGCTCTTGGTATCGATGACTCTGTCGTCGACCGCTGTTTCACCGGTACTGCCACGCGTATCAAGGGTATGACTTTCGAGCTCATTGCCCAAGACGCATTCGCTCTGCACGAAAAGGGTTACCCTAGCCGCAATATCAAGGAGATTCCTGGTCTCGCCGAGACCGGTGAGTATCACTGGCGTGACGGTGGTGAGCCCCACGTCAACGACCCTACCTCCATTGCCAACATCCAGGATGCTGTCCGTACCAAGAACGACAAGTCTTACGAGGCTTACTCCAGATCCGAGTACGAGCAAATCAAGAACTGCACGCTCCGTGGTCTCCTTGACTTTGACTTCGAAGACCGTTCTCCGGTCCCCATTGACCAGGTTGAGCCCTGGACCGAGATTGTGCGCAGATTCGTCACCGGTGCGATGTCTTACGGATCCATCTCGATGGAGTCGCACTCTACCCTTGCTGTTGCTATGAACAGGCTGGGTGGTAAGTCCAACACTGGAGAAGGTGGTGAAGATCCTGAGCGTAGTTTGCGCATGGACAACGGTGACACTATGCGCTCTGCCATCAAGCAGATCGCTTCCGGTCGTTTCGGTGTCACCAGTGCTTACCTTGCTGATGCCGATGAGCTTCAGATCAAGATGGCTCAGGGTGCTAAGCCAGGTGAGGGTGGTGAGCTTCCTGGACACAAGGTTTCCGGACCTATTGCTCGCACCCGTCACTCCACTCCTGGTGTCGGTCTGATCTCTCCCCCTCCTCACCACGACATCTACTCCATTGAGGACTTGAAGCAGCTCATCTACGATCTGAAGTGTTCTAATCCCCGCTCTCGTGTCTCCGTTAAGCTTGTCTCGGAAACTGGCGTCGGTATTGTCGCTTCCGGTGTCGCAAAGGCCCGAGCCGATCACATCCTGATCTCTGGTCACGATGGTGGTACTGGTGCCTCTAGATGGACCGGTATCAAGTACGCTGGTCTTCCCTGGGAGCTTGGTCTTGCTGAGACTCACCAGACTCTGGTCTTGAACGATCTTCGTGGCCGTGTCATTGTCCAGACTGATGGTCAACTTCGTACTGGTCGTGATGTCGCCATTGCCTGTTTGTTGGGCGCTGAGGAATGGGGCTTCGCCACCACTCCACTTATCGCTATGGGCTGTATCATGATGAGGAAGTGCCACTTGAACACCTGCCCTGTCGGTATCGCTACCCAGGATCCTGAGTTGAGAAGCAAATTCAAGGGTACTCCCGAGCACGTCATCAACTTCTTCTACTACGTTGCCAACGAGCTTCGTGCTATCATGGCCAAGCTTGGTTTCCGCACCATCAACGAGATGGTCGGTCGTACTGAGGTTCTGCGCGTTCGTGACGATCTCCGCAACGGAAAGACCGAGAACATCGATCTTTCGCTCATCCTGACACCCGCACACACGCTCCGTTCTGGTGTCGCCACCTACAACGTCCGCAAGCAGGACCACAAGCTCCACGTCCGTCTTGACAACAAGCTCATCTCCGAGTCCGAATTGGCTCTTGAGAAGGGTCACCCTTGCCGCATCGAGTGTGATGTCGTCAACACTGACCGTGCTCTCGGTGCTACCCTCTCATACCAAGTCAGCAAGCGCTACGGCGAGAAGGGTCTGCCTACCGATACCATTCACGCCAACATCCGTGGTTCGGCTGGTCAGTCCTTCGGTGCATTCCTTGCACCTGGTATTACCCTTGAGCTCGAGGGTGACTGCAACGACTACGTCGGTAAGGGTCTTTCCGGTGGTCGTCTGATCGTCTACCCTCCCAGAAACGCAGTCTTCAAGGCTGAGGAGAACGTTATCGTTGGTAACACTTGTCTCTACGGTGCTACCAGCGGTCAGTGCTTCTTCCGCGGTATGGGTGCTGAGCGTTTCGCTGTCAGAAACTCCGGTGCCACTGCTGTCGTTGAGGGTGTTGGTGACCACGGTTGTGAGTACATGACTGGTGGTCGTGTGCTCATTCTCGGACCCACTGGTAGAAACTTCGCTGCCGGTATGTCTGGTGGTATCGCATACGTGCTTGACATGCAGCGCGACTTCGAGGGTAAGGTTAACCAGGAGATGGTCGAGCTCTCTCCCCTCGAGGACCCTGCTGAGATCGCTTTCGTTCGCGGTCTCATCGAGGACCACCACCACTACACTGGTTCAGAGCTCGCTGCACGTGTTCTTCTCGACTTCTCGCGTGCCCTGCACCGCTTCGTCAAGGTTCTGCCCACTGACTACAAGCGTGTCATGGAGGAGGAGGCTCAGAAGGCTGCTGAGGCCAAGAGAGCCCAATACCCTCTTCCCATCATGCCCGGCAACGCTGTTCGCTCTCTCCACGAGGACTCCAACAAGAAGCAGCACGCAGCTGAAGACCGTCAGAAGAAGAAGGACGACCTTCTCGATATCGAGGAGAGCGTCCAAGACGGTAAGGCTGAGAAGAAGCGCTCCGCTCTTGTCCTTGACAAGACCAAGGGTTTCATGAAGTACCAGCGTCGCTCAGAGAAGTACCGCAGCGCAAAGACTAGAACTCGTGACTGGCAGGAGCTTTCTCAGCGTCTTAACGAGGATGAGCTCAAATACCAGACTGCTCGATGCATGGATTGTGGTGTTCCTTTCTGCCAGTCGGATTCTGGATGCCCCATCTCCAACATCATCCCCAAATGGAATGAGCTAGTCTTTCAAAATCAGTGGCAGGACGCCCTGAACCGATTGCTGATGACCAACAACTTCCCTGAGTTCACTGGTCGTGTTTGCCCTGCTCCTTGTGAGGGTGCTTGCGTTCTTGGTATCAACGAGGACCCCGTCGGCATCAAGTCCATCGAGTGCGCCATCATCGACCGCGGTTTCGAGATGGGTTGGATGGTTCCTACCCCTCCTGAGGTCCGTAGCGGTAAGACCGTCGCCATTGTTGGTTCCGGTCCCGCTGGTATGGCTGCTGCCGACCAGCTGAACAAGGCTGGCCACAGCGTCACTGTCTACGAGAGAGCCGACCGTGTCGGTGGTCTGCTCATGTACGGTATTCCCAACATGAAGCTCGACAAGAACGTTGTCCAGCGTCGTGTTGACTTCTTGGCCGCTGAGGGCATTAACTTCGTCACCGGTGTATCGGTCGGCGAGGGTGATGTGACTCTTGAGTCCCTCAGAGCCGAGTTCGACGCTGTCGTTCTCGCTACTGGTGCCACTGTCGCCAGAGATTTGCCCATTCCCGGCCGCAACCTGGACGGCATTCACTTCGCCATGCAATTCTTGCACAAGAACACCAAGTCGCTTCTCGACTCTGGTCTTTCTGACGGCGAGTACATCTCTGCCAAGGACAAGCACGTTGTTGTCATTGGTGGTGGTGACACTGGTAACGATTGTATCGGTACTTCCGTCCGTCACGGTGCCAAGTCCGTTGTCAACTTCGAGCTGCTTCCTCAGCCTCCTACCGAGCGTGCTCGCGACAACCCTTGGCCTCAGTGGCCCCGTATCTACCGTGTTGACTACGGTCACTCCGAGGTCAAGACCCACATGGGTAAGGATCCTCGTGAGTACTGTATCCTTTCCAAGGACTTTGTCGATGATGGCACTGGCAAGGTCAAGGGTATCAACACTGTCCGTGTCGAGTGGACCAAGAGCGCTTCTGGCGGTTGGGACATGAAGCAGGTCGAGGGCAGTGAGGAGTTCTTCCCCGCTGACATTGTCATGCTCTCCATGGGTTTCCTCGGCCCTGAGGCTCGTGTCCTTGGTGATGATATTGAGAAGGATGCTCGCAAGAACGTCAAGACTCCTCCTGGCAAGTACAACACCAACCTTCCTGGTGTCTTTGCCGCTGGTGATTGCCGTCGCGGTCAATCTCTGATCGTCTGGGGTATCAACGAGGGTCGCATGGCCGCTCGTGACGTTGACTCCTACCTCACAGGCATGGGCACTCAGCTCCCCGTCACCGGTGGTATCGTCAAGCGTCCTCCCTACGAGATGCTTAACAAGACCAAGAACGCCCCTCTCGAGCTCGTCGCTGCTGCTTCGTAAAGCATTTACTAGGCTCCTCGACTTTTACGGCCACGCATGCGCATATACATTCGTTCATGTTACTTTTGAGAATATACCCATAGCGTCACAAACACATAGAAGACGCACGCGTTAAGGAGAAATGTGTGTATGATAAAGGGAGGAGGTTGAAACGATCTAACGCTGGGATGGAACAAAAGGAATGCTTTGGTTTCTTGGTTTACTATTGTTCGCAAGCGCTTTTTGATTTTTTGTAGTTATTGTTTTGCACTTTTAAAATCAATGTTATACCATGTTTGCTTATGATGTCCCTCTTCGAATCTTTTTACGGAATTCTCCAGGATGAGGGTCAGAAACTTCAAAGGTATGGGCATCGAAATTTACAGTACGGCCACCAGGTTTCAGATCACCGAGTTTCTTTCTTGGGAGGAGTAGATGGTGTTGGAACTTCTCAACTCCCTTGAACATATCGACCTGGAATCTCGGTTCATCGCGATTCTTGACTTCGTATTGTCTGACTGGCGAGCAACTGATTCCGCAAGACAGGGCTAACTTGCGGGCATCCTCAACAATCTTCTGATGCTCATATGTTTGTTGGGCGAATCTTTAGAAGCTCCCGACACGAGTTCCGTCAGACTCGATCAGACCTGCAAGAACGGCCAGGCGTGTGTCTTCGTCAGCGCTCATGTAGATATCAGGAATGCCTACGCTCTTGTCTTCGCCCGTAAAGCCTAAATCCTTGAGTCCATAGAGAACAGGATTCCAAACGTTATTTCCTTTGGCACAATATTTTCCAGGTTAGTGATGTGTCCAAAGAGGGTCTAGAGTGTACGGAACTGCATCTCAATGGACACTACTCATTTCGCAAGAGTATCATGCATTTCTATAGCTAGCTATCCGCGTTACATACACTTGCACATGAGATGCAATGCAGAGATCCACACAGACATCAGACTCAGTTTTCAAAGCAGTGCAAATCTCAGGGGAGTTCATGGGATTGGACGACAAGCAAGGCGCATCTCAAGACGAGCTGAAGGGTGAAAATAGCAATGGGCGCGACTGTAATTCAATAGGCGCATAACCTGAAGCAAGCTACTGTAAGCTGCGGCCGCCGCGCGATCGTCGCGTCATGAACATGTTGGCAACAACGGTCGCGGGCTGGCCAGATTGTCTCCAAGACTACATGGCCCTTTGAAGACATACAATATTGACAGATATGAATCCAGGCCAACAACTGAGAGGGATAGAGTGATACTCATGTCAGTCTTGATTAGAGCCACATAAATGACACCAATCGCCTGCTCAACACGCGGCGCGGATGGCGAAGCAATCTTGTGGCTCCACAGCTCTCTCGAGTGATGAAGATCAACGAGCTGATCGCGAGCGTCAGCGCAGCACTTCCAAAGTCCTCCTCCGAACTATCCCAGGAATTCACGTCGAGCGGGCATGCAGAGGTGCATTGGAGGTACAGACTACGAGTAGGCGACATTGGCATGTCAGATTCAGCTGCTTTCTAATAAGCGTTTGTGGTGGCTTATTGGTTGTTGGAATGTCTATTAATGTTTATGCTTCGGGGACTCCGCGTGCCTACGTGATGGATGCGTGTTTCAGGAAGTGACATTGGAACTCAAACCCAATACGAGTAATTACCTATGTAAGTCATGCCTTCCCTTTCCTTCTCGATGGCTTTTGTCATTTGTTTCTCAACATTACCGTCACCACTACCAAAGGCATGATCGTGGGCGAGAAGGAGAAGAAGCTGTCGGGCTTCTTGCTCGCGCTTCTGCCCAGCTTCTTACACAATCTTGTTCTCGATATACCTCACAGACCGACTCGTGTCTCTCCTACCGCATGGCTGGACGGTGCTCGCGGATTGGCAGCGTTCTTCGTGTTTCTTCGACACTTTGAGTTTTGCTATCACAGAAAAGGATCTATCTCATACGGCACGGTTAAGGACCCGAAATACCCCAATGAGAATCATCATCTGCTGCAACTACCGGTACTACGACTTCTGTACAGTGGAGAGGCCATGGTGGCTATCTTCTTCGTTATCTCCGGCTATGCCTTGTCGCTCAAGGCATTGAAATTGATCAGAAAGAGTTCCTACGATCAGCTCATGCGAACCCTTGCCTCGTCGATCCTTAGGCGCCCACTACGACTTTACCTCCCTTGCATTATCTCGACTCTCATCGTCTTCTTCGCCCTCCGTGTAGGCATATACGACGGCCCCAATTCCATCGCTGGACCGGAGGATGTCTTCAGGTCAATCTTCCTTGGATGGGCTCACGACCCGCAACCACAGATCCTGCCGACCTTTGGCGAACAAGCAAGAGACTGGGTACATGAGACATTGAATTTATTTGATATATTTACACACAAGCACTGGCCCGACACTCGCTATGACGTACATCTTTGGTCGATAACTCAAGAGTTCAAATGCTCAATGGTTCTATTTCTGACCATCGTTGGACTGGCTCTTGTCCGCGCCAGAGTGAGAATGATCCTTCTGGCTCTCTTTGTCGCTTTTGCTTTCCAAGCAGATGCCTGGGAGCTGAGTGCATTCTGGAGTGGTGCCCTGATCGCAGAAGCCAACATCATTCACCAAGAGAAGAAGGACAGCCGTGTCAACGTCGACCCTTTCTCCGACGAGGAAGACTCGCGCAGCCAATTGGCTACCTGGTTCACCTACTGTGGCTTTGCTCTGAGTCTCTTCTTGCTCTCATACCCACACCAAGAAGCAGAGTTTGCGCCTGGCTACTCCACTCTATTTAAATTGGTTCCATCTGGCTTGCGTGAAGGTGAAGGCTACCGGTTCTGGCACTGTCTTGGTGCGATGATTATGATCTATGCCACCAGTCTTGACAGTCGACTCCAATCTCTCTTCAACAACTCAGTGAGCCGCTACCTGGGAAACATCTCCTTCGCGCTGTATCTCGTTCATGGCTTCACATTGAAGACCATTGGCTATGTCTCTGTATACGGGTTCTGGCAAATCACTGGCAAAGACACACTCTTCCAATACGAATCAGGATTCGTTCTAGGAGGCTTAGTCGTGATCCCGGTGACTATCTGGCTCGCCGACCTTTTCTGGAGATTCGTCGACATTCCCACCGTGAGATTCTCGCGATGGTTCGAGCATGCGCTTCTTCCTCGTGCGGATGAAATCTCTGGTGACGGCTTGTTGATCGAGAAGTCGCCTAGAGAACATCAGCCATGACTTTATCATTATTGCATTCCGGAGTTTACTTTTTGGGCGGGATAGATTTAGCGCCTGAAATTGGCTTAGCACTGCATGAGATAGATGGGAAGTGTTCGGATGACATTGCACGAACCTTGGATACAGCAGACCAACTTTGTATATACAATAGACTCCACAGTACTACCGATTCAGTCATCTATTCAAAGTTTTCCGTTAATCGCATAGATTGAATTGTAAAGAGTAAGAACAACCAGGATGGTCCTTTGAAGCTTTCTATTCTGGGAAGAAGAGAGAGCGAAACTGGTTCGGCCGTGCTAACCTTGGTCAATTCATACTGCCATGAGATTTCTCGAAGATTCTCCCTTCCATCTAAGACGACGACGACAAAGTCTGATCAAAAGCCTTTGCACCAGCACTCGGATCACCAGTCTGATCATCAGTCGGCACCTCCTGGTCCGCAAAAGCCAAAAACACCGCTTCCCAATGGTCCTCGAATTGCACCATAAAACTACCATCACTGTATACATCATTCTCAAAACTTCCTGTGTTGCCTTGATTCATATGGATATCGTGAATACCAGACTCGCCATTGGAGTCATTGTAAGCTTGACCCCAGAGATAGACTTTTGCTTTTTGGTTGATGGCAGTGGTGAGGATGGAAGAGAGGGTATCTTCGATGGTGTTGCCGCCTGTGGCGGGGAGAATGGTGCCGGCGGATAAGTCTAGCAGAGCAGGTGTTGTGCGCAGGAAATCGAGGGCGTAGGGGGAGGGTTGGCCATTGCTGGGTTTGAGGATCGTCTGGCCTAAGGGCAAAGATTCGAGTTGTTGGGTAATGGGATGGGTGAAAGCATTGTTGATCCAATACACCAGACGAGAGTCTTGACTTGTGGACTTGACATTGATATCGGCTTCAGGGCTGTTGGTACCATCTGTGAGTTTTAGAGTGATGTGGGGAGATTTGGGGTCTTGTTGGGGGGTTTGGGCGACGAAGGAGACGGGGTTGGCGATCCAGATGCTGTAGTTTTTTAGGGCGTGGGTGGTGTTACTGCTCCCGCTCTGGTTATTTCCTCCTTTGTTGCTGTTGCCGGAGCGGCGCTCGCTGTCGCGAGATTTGTGCTCTCTGTGGCCGCCGTGGTGGTGTCCGTGGTGAGGCATGTTTGGGTATCTAGATGTGAAAGAAGAGGTCTTGTGTAAAGCTTGACAAAACAGTGAAAGGGAACAGAGATGACGGGGAACTGCTGTCTTATGAGATTGGCATGAAGCTTAGCTTCCACCTACCTGTTTGATACGCACGCAGCTTACAGTCCTTACAGGCTCACATGAGGGGTAGACGCGTAGTCAAAAGGCGCAGCAGGCAGGGATAAGACACCATGAACTTGATCTACTTCAAGCACGAGTTCAAGCTATTGGATGATGGAAGTGCGTCATGCTAACCCCCCTGCAGAGAGAGTTGTCGCAAACTTGCAGCCAGCGTATGCCGAGCCGCTTCAAGGTCGATCGCCCCGGCCCGTTGCTTGTTTCAATGCTTGGTTGCAGAATAGTGCCTGAGTCTTGTGGACGAGCTACTTCTCATGACCTTGCTTCTATATCTGAACATTGCAGTAATTACGGTCCTTCTGTGAAATCTGCCGTCAAAAACTTCGCAAAGAAAGTATGATGTATGACCAAGTAACGGGTGTTGAGCTTAGCATGTCGGATGGAGTATTACCATCTTGCTGGCAGAGTGACCGTGATCGAGCAGCAGTGATCTGCCCACCAGTCGAGCCCCTGCTAGCTTGGATGGTGGATGCTACTTACCATGACGAATGAGCTCATACACTGATGCATCCAAAACATTAAGATTGATGACGACTATCTTGGTTTCGGTATTGAACGTGTTGGATGATCTCGGTTAACGACGCCACCCTGCCACCGGAGCCAGTTCCACAACAGATAAACAAATCGAATCATGAAGATGTGGGCATAGCGAAATTGTCGTAGGTCAAGATTTTCCAAACGATGCAGAGCTCTACATCATATTCTTGCAGAAGAACCTGAATGAAGGTGAAAAAAGATAAAGTTATCGTGGAATATATGGATATCGTGAATTTACGGGTAAAGCGCTAGAATCAATCGTAATGTCATGTGGGTATCTACCATTCCGGGTCTTCAGAGACAGCTTGACAGCCAGTTCCTCCAATGTAGTCTCTTGCCTCTGTATCGTTATCCACAACCTTGGGATGTCTATCTCCCTTTGCTTTTGTGCGATCCCACTCGAGCACGCCTGTGGGGTCGATAATGGCCAGAACTCTTCGCTCGCCCAGAAGCCGTGTGATGTTCTCGTGAATCAGTCGTCGTGCGATGAAGTTGAGTGAGAAAACTTCGCGGAAGGAGAAGACGATAGCGCAGGCATTGGCGTGGCAGCCAGAGCCAGGGTCGGATGGGTCTGGTTTGCCTAGCTCGTAGGCCAATGCTCTTGTCAATCTTTCGGCACCAGGGAAGCGTACGGCACCTCGTAGCTTGAAGACTACGACTTTACGGCCACAGTTGATGTTGTGTAGATCGTGCTTGTCGTCGTCGCTGGCGACGAGAGTGGACACGGTGGTTTGGACGGTCGATCTTGCGACATGACTGACATCCATCATATGAAGTCCCATGTCGCGCGAGAGTTGTTCACACATGGCCACGCCACGCACACTGTTGCCTCGCTCGTCGATCTTGGGCGAGAAAGTGGCAAGACCGACCTGACCAGGAAGACTGCCCATGATTGCTCCGGCGACACCACTCTTTGCCGGAAAGCCGACGTTGGAGACCCAATCACCAGCTGCGTCGTACATGCCGCAGGTGGTCATAACAGACAGAACCTGACGGACACTTGTGTGTGGAATGATTTGTTCCTCGGTGACTGGGTGGACGCCGCCATTGGAGAGCACAGCGGACATCATAGCCAGATCCTTGACGTTGACATTGATAGCGCATTGACGAATGTAACCTTTGACTGCCTCTCTAGGGTCGCAAGTGATGATGCCAGCAGCCTTCAACATGTATCCTATCGCCATGTTACGGTCGGCATCTTTCAACTCGGCCTTGTATACCTCCTCGTCGACATGCAACTCTCGACCAGCGAGCTTAGACAGCACCTTCAAAATGCGATCGGTTCGATCGGCAAGTGTTGCGGTGGGCGAGACGACGAGTGAGTGGGCAGTGATGGCGCCGGCGTTGATCATAGGATTCATGGGTCGGTTCGTGCTGCGCTCGAGTGACAGTTGGTTGAATCTGTCGCCAGAAGGTTCAACTCCGATCTTCTTGAGAACCTGCTCAAGACCGGCATCCTCGATGGCGATGGCGTAGACGAAGGACTTGGAGATGGACTGGATGGAGAATTCGATGTGGTCGTCGCCTGCAGAGTAAAGGTTACCGTCGACCATAGCCAGGGCGACTGCCATCTTGGACGTGTCTGCCTTGGCTAGGGTCTCGATGTAGTCGGCAGCAGCTCCTCCCTCGTTCGGTCGCGCCTTCTCAAGGACATGGTTGAGATAATCCGGAATAGGTGACTTCATGTTAGTGGTGAGACGCAAGGGATGAGTGAAAGACGCGCGGAAGTGAGCGAAGAAGTCTTGCAAGGCTGGTCGCCTCCGGTACAAACTCGTCGACTCATCGCATCCTGCCTTGCATCAGAGTTGTTTTCTTCCATTTACGTACATTTTTGTTCGCCAAGCACAGTCAAATCTCAGAAAATCTCAACGGCTTGACGTAATACCTTCGGCTTTTGCGCATGTGACACACGTGGTCGGAGCGTGGTACGAGAACTTTCGCAAGATCTTATCAGATGACTCGGTCCTGCTACCGACTGCATCAATTATCCCTCCAACCCTATCGCCGACATCGCCACGCCTATTTGACTTGAGACTTGGCTTGATATCGGATCTATCCCTTGTTTTCTAGAGCCCTCTATCTGCTACGACTCTATCGCCAGTGAACATCATACGAGCATCCTTACAGACATCCTTCTGACAGTCAATACACCTATTCCCAAACTGACGAGAAGACCTCTCTCCACCATCTATATGTTCCTTAACCATCCCTGCAAGCGCTTCGATGAACAGCGGACTACCGTTCAAGCTCTCAGCTCGCTTGATAGTATCCTTACGTCCGGACTCGCCAATCAGCTCTTCATCTAATTCATACAGCGTTTCGATATGATCAGAGGTAAAAGCAATGGGAACCAAAAGCAAATGCGTTTCTCCCTTTTTGACGAACTTTTCAACCACCTCGCTCGTTTGTGGACCTAGCCAGGGTTGAGGTCCTACTTTCGATTGCCAGCAGAGGCGATATGCGTTGGAAAAGCCGAGATGCTGCATCACTGCATACACTGTAGCAGAGACTTCTGACGAATATGCATCGCCTTGTCGAACCTTGTCAGCTTCGTTTCACGCCGTATTAGAGTGTCCTAAGGACGACGCACCTTGGTTCACCGCACGCATAGGCTGACTATGCGCCGAGAAGATAATCGTGACATCTTTTCGTTCATCGCTTGGATATGTCGCAAGACCAGCTTGGATATTCTGCGCAACAGCTTCCACGAACTTTGGGTGTGCAGGCCAACGATCGATGATACTCCAATCGATCTGATCGCCAGGACTTTCCAGCCTCTCTCTACATCTAAATAGCTCATTGATTGAACTTCCAGTCGTTCCGCACGAGTATTGCGGATATTGGGAGAAGGCAATCGCTCTGCCTCGTTTGCCGAATCCATCCTCGAGGAGCTTAGAGTACACATCTTCGGTCAAAGGATGAGCATACCGGAATGCAACATATGGCAAATGCGGTGCTGATGAAGGCGAAGTTGTGTCCAGGATCCGGCAAGTCTCTTCTGCTTGTAATTCAGACCATTTACGGATCGGGGAGCCACCACCAATTGCTGCATACTGTTTTTGGATCTTGGATGTTCTGAATCTAGTGATTAGGTTTGCAAAGATCTTTTGGAATCTTCCGAATGGTATAATATCTCCATCTGACTGTTTTGGTGAATGTGGTCAGAAGGTGAGGTAGGTTAGGATGAGTACTTTCGAGGGAAGTCTTACGAAGAGTCTATGCAGGAAGTCTCGAACTTCTCCTTGGTCACCAGGACCGCCCATGTTCATGAACACTACACCAGTCGGTCCATATTTTCTAGGTCCAGTGTCCGTCTTTGTGCTGAGATGTCGTTGTACTTGAGATGGTCGACTGAACTGAGCTCGCCGCTGCATGGCGTTGATATTCCTAGATAAGTTCACAGCCATGCTAATAGTGTCCAACCAGTAGTATATTACGAGTATCAGAAAGGAAGATGCTGACCTCAATGCCGCCAAGGACAAAATTGAACAGCGTGTTCACACCCAAGAGTTCAAGAACATGCCTCCAAGAATCCTACGGCCGCTAGTAGGTCTTGGAGGATTCAGTGTACCATGATCTCGGGTTAGATGTGGGTATGTATAGTTTCACTTTGATGAGCAAAAAGAAGATGCAAAACGTACAGCAGCAGGGATTCCCACGTGGTCACCCACCGTAGTACTAATCTGCCGTTCAACTGCTTATGTATGGCAGAGCGGACG
>SWBL01000653.1:0-13307 GCA_024195585.1 Aureobasidium sp. EXF-3400
CAGATAGGGACAAAGAAGGAAGAACCAATAGGAGACGGCTTATAGGTTTGTCGTAGAGCCAAGTAGCCTGATCAATTGAATCAATCAATCAATCAATCAATAATGGGTAGCTACTGTTACTACGCAAAAGCTACTGTAATACCCAATATGGCAAAAGATAAGCCAGGTACTTGCCGTATCTGCTTTCGCCCCTACGCCTACTTGTGGGACCACGTCAAGAAAAATCACCTCCATCTACAACCCCCTCTTGCAACCTTAGCTCAGATGGGCTTTACCGCCTGCCCTACCTGCCGCCAGCCCTGCCAAACACCCCACGGCGTTAGATCCCACCAGTCTAAATCTGGCTGTACAAGGAACACCACCACCACCCCTACTACTACTACTACACCGATCCCTCGAACTACTTCTACCGCCGTTACCACCATAACCAACAAACGCCGCCGCTCGTCCCGATCCCCATCTATAGCAAGGCAAAGGGCAAGGCCAAGAGCAAGGAATATACACACCTATCGAGACGTACTGCCTCAGCTAGATAGCCCCCCGGACAGACTACTAGGCCTACTCTCCGATAGCCAGCCAGACAGCCAGCCAGACAGCCAGCCAGACAGCCAGCCACATAGCCAGCCAGACAGCCAGATACACATCCAGCTACATAGCCAGCTACACAGCCAGCTACACAGCCAGCTACACAGCCAGCTACACAGCCAGCCAGGCAGCCCCCTTAGCAACCTGCAACAGGAAGTCCTAGGGAACTCGCCTACCAGCCGGTCTGCCACCCCCTCATTAGACCACCCCACCTCCCCCTCTCTAGAAGAAGGTACCTCCTACGGCTCTCCTAACGAGTCTACTATCGGCCTGCTGGAAGATCTAGCCTCAAACCTAGCTAGCGGCCAAAGCTCGCCAGCCCAAAGCGAGATCTATGTTCAGGGCACCCCTCAGGACTTTGGTAGCACCTACTCTCCTACCCCCTCTTCCCCCGGCTCACCTATACCCCTCTCCTATTCACTAGGCACTCAGGGACCTACTAGGCCTATCTATGGAGACGAACACACACCACCACCGCCAGACGTAGCCGGCATACCTACAGGCCTAGGCCAAGATAAGTATAACACCTACCAGCCCCGGAACAAGTACCTACAGCAGCTGTTTAGCTACAACCACGTACAGGCAAAAGACCACACCTTCCGAGGTAGTCAGGCGACTAGCTTTATAGCCGCTGCGGCCAGGTGTGCCTCTAGATATACCCGCCAGCCAACAGAAAAGCACCTACTGGACTTTCTACTTCTACCAAAGGCAGGCCTTACGCTTGGCATCCAATCAGAGGAGTTTAGCACCCAATACGTCCTACAACACTACCCTGATCTGATGCTACCCCCACCAAACCAAGTAGAGGCCGATAGAGCACAAGAGTTCCTAGGCCAGCCGGACAACCGACAGGATAACCCCTGCTCTAGGGCCCAACGGCTAGTAGAGAAAGGTTACCTAGGCAGAGCTGCAAGGGCACTGGTAGACCCCTCAGCCCTAGCTAGAAACTCGGCCGAGATCCTAGCCAAACTAAGGGAAAAACACCCTGTCGGACAGCCTCACCCCTTTACCTCGTCTGCTAGCCCACGGCCTGGCCCTAGACCAGTCCCGGAAGACGTACTACAGGCCCTAGCCTCCTTCGCACCGGATACAGCCCCTGGCCTATCTGGCTGGTCGGTCCCCCTGCTAAGAGAGGCCTGTAAGCAAAAACAGGTGGTAGACTTCCTTACCCACCTATGTAAGCAGGTACAGAACGGCCTCGCCCCCGGAAGCCAGCTACTTACAGCATCAAGACTGGTCGCCTTAGATAAGGAAGATAATGGAGTTCGGCCAATTGCAGTAGGGGAACTTATCTACAGGCTTGTAGCTAAAGTCCTCCTCCGGAAACAGTTCTCTAAGGACCAACTAGCCCCCTTCCAACTAGGGGTCCAAAGCCCAGGCGGAGTTGAGCCTATTATACACCTCCTGGGACATGCTATAGAAGGCAACCTTAAGGGATACACCCACGTCTGCTCTATAGACTTTAAGAATGCCTTTAACTCGGTCTCTCGAGCATCGGTAGCCCACGGAGTCTTAAGCCACGCCCCAGAATTCTACAAGGCTGCTAAGTGGGCCTACGACGAACCGGCGGCTCTAGTGATGTACGACGGCACAGTAATCACCTCCTCGGAAGGGGTAAGACAAGGAGACCCCCTTGGCCCCCTGTTCTTCTCCCTAGCTATCCGAGCCACCCTGCAGCAACTTCAGCAACAGCTACAAAGGACCACTAACTACAATAGGCCTCCCCCTATCATCCTAGCATACCTAGATGATATCTACATCATCTCAGGGCAGGAGATCACCCTACGAGAGCTAGAGGACTACCTAAAAGATGCCCCCATTACACTTAACACAGACAAGACAAAGACACAGTCCCTAGCCGCAGCCCGGACGACAGGAATAAAGACCCTAGGCTCCTTCATAGGCTCAACCCTACAAAAGGCTAGCTTCCTAGCCTCAAAGATCCAAGACCTCCAAGTGGTACTAGATAGACTAAAGGCCCTTCCAAAACAACATGCCCTACTTCTACTTAGGGCTAGCACGTCCACACTTCTTCGACACCTTCCTAGGACCATCAGCGCCCAGGGACTCTTCGCAGAGTTCCGGGACATCGACATAAGGCTTTTAGAGACGGTGAAATACCTACAGGGGTCAGGGGACAGCAGGGCACTAGACCAGGACCTAGTAGCCCTCCCAACTCGCCTAGGCGGCCTAGGTATCCCGCTCTACGCAGAGACGGCCCAGCTAGCCTTCCAGAACTCGCAGGCTATAGCAGATATCACACTACAACGGATCCTACCACCAAAACTCTTCTGGCGCCTTCCCCGAGCACCTTCACCAACGCCTAGTGAGACTAGAAAGGACGAACTAGAAGGAAACATAGATGAGGACACAGAAGAGGACACACTAGACCAGGACCAGGACCAGAACCAGGACTACACCCAGAAGCAGCACCACACCCAGGACCAACACAACGCCCAGGAACAAGCCCTGGATAGGGGTAGAAGCAGAAGTAGAGCAAACCAACAACCACAACCAAGCCTACCCTTCCTCCTATCCCAGGACCCCCAACAACAACCCCTCTTTCCCCCTGAACACCGACAGATAGACCCCACTAGCACAGGCCCTGCTAGAACCATCTACCGAGCCGCGATAGACAAGCTAAACAGGGCTAGGCTAGTAAGAGTACAGCAAAAGCTCTCCCTACAACAGGAGAACGTCCGGCTAGAGAACTCCGCCTTCCTAGGCCGGAGATGGCTATTAGCGATGCCTACTTCACAGCCCCTGCGGCTCTCGGATATGGACATAGCCGCGGCCCTCTCAATCCGACTTCTCACATCGCCCGAAGATAGCCAAGACATCTGTAGGCACTGCGATAGAGCCTATACCTTTGCCCACGAAGACGCCTGCCGAGCTAGGACTAGACAGACCATTGTCAAGCACAACAAGATCTGCCAGGCACTTACAACCGCCCTGCAAACCATCCCGGAGAACAAGGTGACCCTAGAACCACAAGGGGACTACCGAGGAATCCGGACAGATATAAGGATAGATAACCCTAAGGGAACAACCTATCTTGACGTCTCCGTCATCTCCCTAGGCAAGGAAACCGCTAGGAAGGACCCTAACAACACCTTATCAGCTACAGAGAAGGCTAAGAAACTCAAATACCAAAACCTAGGCCGGGCCTTCCGACCATTCATCCTTAGCCAGGGGGGCCTCTTAGGAAAGGAGACCTCACAAACCTATAAGGAGTTCCAGAAGTCCCTTACTCCTAGCACCTCGGAATGGCTAGATAAGTACATCTCTACTACTCTAGTAAGACTCCGGGCTAGGAACTGGCTAGGATATGGAATAGACTAGACTATTTTCTCCTATTATTTTTGCTACCTTTCCTTACTTCTCTTTCTCTAGTTCTTTTTGTTTTTCCTATGTTAATAAGTAGTTAGACGAGCAAGAACAGCTTATATAGAAACGTAATAGAGTGTTTTTAAACCCTAACCCTCCGATCCTACCCTAGATCTTGCCAAGTTCGTGGCATGGGTGCAGACCGAAGTCAGCTATTCGATAGTCGCAGCGAATATTCCTCTCATCGTGCCCTTCGTCAAGTCTCTCAGTGCCCGCTACGGCGGGTTCGACCAGACTAGAACTAGTCAAACTCATGAGCTTACTGCACTGGACGCTGTCCCCAACAAAGCCACGTATGATCGGACTGAGACCTATGAGTGCTTGGTGGAAGCGGTGCCTGAACCTCTGCGCGAAAGTTTCTGTAGCGATGACAGTCAGAAGCGGATAATTGACCAAAGAGGAACAATCAACAAGAGGATGTCTTTTGATGTGACCCATGCTGGTTCGCGAGATAGTTTATAGGTTTTGATGCACGACGAAAAACATGGCGAGTGTCACTGTCACAGCCGAAGCTTAATGTAAAGGCCTGGAATGGCATGGACATTTACCATATTGTAATGGAATCGAGTTTACCGAGACTCTCAGCTTGTGCGTAGAATCAAATACAGTCACTGTACTATCACCGCTTACTCTGGAAGTGTGTATGTCAGTTCTTAGAAATAGGCTCTAAGAATAGCAATGCATCAGTCAGTCATGATGTACTTGAATCTCCCAAAGATGACAATCAGCGAAGTGGAGGGTTGGGCTCGTAGACCAGATCACTCAGTCGAAGTGTTTCGCTCCCCTAGCTTATGCAGCCAGATAGTCATGTATGAGCGAGAAACGCCGTTCCGAAGAGACCAGATTCTTGAGGAGATCAGATTCCAGCCTAAAACTCTAGGTTTCGCGGTGGGACGATTCTACAGAGCGGTGAATTCTAAGAGTTCTCTAGAGTCCAGTTCTATGATTCTTGGACGTTAATCAAAACGTTCTAGAAAAGTCTTGAGGCTATCATTCTGTATATGTAAGTTTGCAATTAATTGTGGTGACGTTTGGTGTAAGCTTCCCATTGGATATGTGATGTGAAATTTCATAATAAGCTATTTGTTTATGATGGCAAGTATATGAAGAAGTTGTCAGGAATATTTGGCTATATATCAAAAACAGTTTTATAAATAGTACATCGAGGTAGCGAAGTTGGGGAAGGTAGTGAGGTAGAACGAATCGCTGTGGGCGCCGGGGGACGGGTTTGAACGTACCCCTAGAGTATCTCTAGAAACTTAACACGCTTTCTTCTGCCCTGGGATCATTCCCTCTATCGTTTCGGGTAGCGAGTCAGGACTTCTTGGCTGCGAATTCTGAGATGAAGTTTCTCCTCTATCGTCTCTGACTGCGACTCCTGCCCCCGTCGTCCCGATCATCGTTCTCCTGTTCTAACTCTTGTTGTCGCATTAGACGCACCAGACTTGCTGGTCTTGGTCTGACCCTCGAGGCACATCGTTTGATCAAGCTTGTGAGCGCTACGGGGATCATGAAGTGGCCACCAGTTGATGAGGCGCGAGAGGCTGCGATCGCGATGACATCGAAGTCATTGATGACGGCAGCTATGTCTCTGTGTTCCTACGGTGGGACCGCGACTGTGGATTTGAGAGACCGCGCACAGTATAGTCATTTTGAGGCTGAAAGTTCACCATGTTTTCCCAACCAAAGGCCTCTTAGCATATGCCACAGGATAGTCATTCCCTAGCTTCAACTTCGTTCAAGTCAACAAAAGCACGTGGACATCAATTGAAGGGAGTATCAAGATATTGGTATAACGTCAAGGTCAGAGCATGCATATCTGAAACTATGAGAAACGAGAACAGCACCCATAGACTCGACGTGATCGACACACTTGAGAATACCAACGGTGCCCAAACAAGCCGATGTCCGCCGTTTCCTTCGAGGACCCATTCCAATGCCAGGCATGATGTATCTCAGGCTGCGGCAGCGTTGTTATTGTTTCTATGCCGGAGGTCCACTCTATCCAGCGATTCAATCCCCACCTCCGAAGCTACATTCTTGGAATCAAAGATTGAGAGACACGTTCGAGAGTAGTCATGAAGGAGCTAAGAGTCCATGGCGGGAACGAGAAGTAAGAAGAATAGCGGACTACTTCATTCACTGAACGGAGAGTCTATCTACAGAAGAACGACTCTTGCAGGAAATGTAAATGCTTGATTCATTCTTCGCTTTGAAGGCGGTATGCAGCAGAGTAGATCTCACCCAGATATGTTCTGGCCAACTATCATGCTAGAAGTGAAAGAGTTGAATGTATCGTTGCCGTACTACACTGCCGCTCTGCCGCTACCTTTTCCTACATCCAGACGGCAGCGGGGGAAGTGGGATCGACGGAGGAGGCGTCGGTGGCTCAAAACTATGCAAAGACGGGCCTCCTTGAGGCTCTCGGAGAGGTGATGAAAATGGACATGTTTGGGTTGGGACTTCGATGTCTGAATGCTGAACACAGGGAGCTGTTTTTTGAGGCGCCTGTGGATGCTTCCTGTCAGCATACGATTATACTATCAGGCAGATAATCGGACTCCACTTATGGACATACCATCGGCGATGTTAGTAATGGCTTGCTATTGTGCCCTGAAGATCCTTCAAAAGACCCCAGACCTCCGCGCGATTGAGGTACGTCCACAATGGATCCTTCTGTAAGGTCGTGATGATGAATCTGGAATGTTCCATGCAAATCTCGTGTCGACAACTTCTGTGAGATGTCCTTGGAAAGCTTAGCCAGGTTGAATGGGTCCAATGTGTCAATGTTGTCCGCAATTGTCACCATGCTCGGGTGTAGACCGCTGTCAAATATCTCAGACATCTTGGGAGAGTTGATTCTCTTTCCTACATCATATGAGGGTGTCTTTGTATGACTTTGGCATACAAAATGTGGTGATCCCGGTGGGTTTGGAGGTCGGGCAGCCGAGGAAAGGAGATCCGAAGGTAAGTCGGGAAGCAGATTCGCCGGATTACTGTCAGAGCTGGCCATGGAATCGATGGAGTGTCTAGGACTGTGATTGTGAAAGTTTCTTTGAGACCCCATTTCCGAGGCGCTGAAGTCATTGGGGTCACTAAAGCTCGAGTTCCGGCATGGGGATGCAGGCCCTGTCTTGTTCGGGCTCATCAGGACAGTCTTTGTCGCCGTTCTTGTAGCGGACAAGATCAAGTTCTTGGAAGATTCCTTGAAGCGTAATAACAGCCGTCTGATTCTGCTATTTCGCATAGCAGCTGCAGTATCGTCCTGATTGACAGCCATCGAATTTCAGTAAACACTCACAGACTCGAGTGTATATCTGATGAAGCGGGCGATTTGCCGATGGTGGTGGAAAGAAGGAAATGGGTTACGAAGTGGCTCAGCAAGGAATCAGGATGGTTGGATCTGCAGACTTGTGCTCTGTCCACCGCCAATCAACCGCGCTAGTTAGTGTCGGACAGCTGTCGCTGGAAGGCTATCGAACTCTCGCGGGAGACGCTTTTTGAAACAGCCAGGTCAAGATCTTCTTGGTTGAGCGGAGGACCAGTACAACTGATCAGGATCCGAGACAGACATGCATATGCAACCACGAGCCTGTATCTGTCCACACGAAAAGAGTGTGCGATTAGTACACAAATGAGAGGGAAGCGAGAGGCGCCCGTCCCTGGGGAGCAACAGTACGCTAGCAGATGTCTTTGGCCATAATCAGCTATAGATGGGCAGCTCTATATTACTATGATCCGTTCGGACTCTGCGTACTTCACGTCTGGATTGGTTGGTCAGCAAGAAATTGCTGTGGTGAGAGCCTGTGCGTTGACTTTCGTACTGGCTCACGCTATCTGAACACTAAGAACGGCATTAAGATGCGTATATAGTGTCATACGTGTGACCGTAAGCCGACAAGCGGAGCGGACTGCAGGCGGAAGCGTCTCAACTGCAGCCTTGGACTAAATTTGTGACATGCGGTCGCTCGTAAGCTCATCTACTTTGCGGATTCCCTTCCACGTGAGCAGCTTGCTCACGTTCGCGCGCATGATTCGTCACAAGAAACACAGTCTGCTGACTAGCGTTCGCAGATTCGCGAGAAACCGGGGGTCGAGGATATATGAGCATCTCTAGACTGCTCTGAGACGCGAAGGATCAAACTTGAACATAGCACTATCTTTCTTGCTTTCGAAAGACACGTACCAAGTCGCGTTATGCTACGCCTCGTGGAGCTTTGGCGACATCCAGTGCTCACATTCTCCCTGGTTAATCTTATAGAATATATGGTGTGATCTCGCAGCTGGGTACCAAACTAAGGATAAGTAGCCGCTCAACGAGACGGCTCGGAGCGTGCATGATGATCTTGATGCCGGTAACCCGCCTGCATGATAAGTTGTCTTCTCACCTCGAGATGTGATTGGTTTGTATGCAACTGACTATATCTCTCCGTCAAACGCTGGTGATTTCGACTAGGTGTGGTTTTCTTACGCTGGCGTCGACCCCAAGTGGGTATATGCATGTCGGCCGTAACTTTTCTTCTTCCTTTGTCACATCAGTACAATCTTTTGACATGTCCAACTCTCTCCTATACATACACATGCATGCAGACACTTTGCAATCACTATACGGATGCCATCTCCACTCAATTTTATACACGTAGATCAGTAAAAAGTCATCGAAACAACCTCTACATCATTGTGCACGACGATCGTTAGCATACGTAACACACACATCAGCATTTCGAATTATGCTGTGAACAAGATCATACCGACATACAAAGCTCGGCCGTGTCCAATGCGAAGCACCGCTGGTGTCCTCTCTAGTGTTCACTTATCCTTCAATGGATTCTGCACATCGATTGACAGCTCTACGGCACGCACAGTACTTATCACATCTCCGACATTCTTTCTTCGAATCTGCTTCCATAGTATCGGAAAGCTGGACTTACAGGATATGAGACGAGACGACAGGTTAGTTGATACTGGCAGTTTAGCCCAGCCCAGCTTCGAAAGGACAGGCTCTCTCTACCAAGATCGAAAAGGTTCCGGCTGGACTGTCGGTTTGAGGAGAACGAATGACGAGTAGGAGAAACAGTGTCATATGGGACTATGCTTCGACTCTTTACCTACGTACAGGGAGTTTGACAGTCATCTAGCATTTCGGACGTATAATCGACTATCTTTGCAAAATATATTGCTGAAGAAATGACATCTTAATACTCTCTGTATACCCATCTCCATTTCCAGAGACACATGAATATGTGTCATAACAGAGTCGTTGTATTGATCCTATGGTGCTTTTCTCGTAGGTCTTGTAATCTCATTGATAGGTTCTGCTTGAGTGGAATGGTATTATCAATTTGCGAGTCCCATTTCGACTTGATACCCATCTAATTTAGTCCTTCCTGGATTTTTCAGTGCGTTTCATTGTTTGAGAGTCTCAAGGTCTACTTTTTATAGTGCGAGTACCAAGCGGTTGTGCCGAGAAGAAGCAGTAGACAAACTGCACATATGGTCACTGCATACTGGAGCGACTGGTCAGCTTTCATGGTCGGATTCACGAACTTATATCTCTCCGTCAGATTGGAGGCCTCCTGGAAGATCCATTCCGGCAACGCGATGTTGATAATGACACTCGATATGCCGAACAGAAAAGCTATGCTAAGCGACAACTTAGGTCTGAGCAGAGCCTGGCGCTCAGGTGGAAGCAAGACGTGTAAGACCACCATCAGATAAGCCAGCACTATCAAGCACGTCCCGACGATGGATAGACGTCGGAACGTCTCGATCTCAGATCTGAGACTTTTGCCAATGCCATTGAGAAGAGTGGTCGTAAGATGGGAGAGGTTGGTTGTTGGTAGGGAGTTGGCACAATCAGTCCCATTGCTAAAGCCTAGACATATGAACTTTGTGCCGGCTGTCAGATTGATAGGTAGATTTTCAAGAACCTCTTTGGACACCACATCAGCTACAGTGGATATCATACTTTGTGCGTTTACGAGAGCTGAGGAAGCAGCCGATGCTGTCGCGTCAACTTGGAAGGCGCCGGACGCGACCAGATCGCTCGTAAGGGGAAGGGATCTTGACAATCTGCCCTGACGAATCTGTAGTACATCTTGTCGTATCATCCCAGGACCATCGATCTGTGGTGATCGAACAAACTCATTAGCAACTCTCGCCTCGAACGGGATATGCTACCCACATCAGCGGTCAGGAAGCATGACATTCTGAGGTCCTCCAACGAGAATAACAACGTGGTGCACACGAGCAAAGCGAACAAGCAACCAATGCAAAGCGAATGGAGCGTTATAAGAGCCAATCTTCTCTTCCTCGCCTGATTTTCGGATCCGAAGACAGAATCTCTCGATTGCTGACTAGCATTCGTCATGGATATGGAGTGGATGAGGGTGGCGTACTTGGAAGGTAGAGGAGCATTATATCCGATCGGGAGAAGCAAAAGTTACCTCATTCATGCCCCACACATACTGCAGGTTGGCCAAATCAATGTTGTCAGTCAACTAAGGGGTAGTCTAGTGGAATTCTCGGCTGACAAGGCAACGTTAAAGAAACAAAACAAAAGAGAAACCATGTTAGTGATACAGGCTAGGTGAGGAATACATCTCATCGACTCTCGAGGATGACTGCTGAGATAAGCAAGTCGACCAGGCTCCCAAATGTATATCTGTTGACGCACGTGTTTTGAATCTGTAGAACACTCATATCGCCAACACAAGTGATGAGCAATCCGCATCAACGATTCTGTCTGGTGGTACTTGGACTCTGCCTGGAGTGTCTGTAAGATGGCACATCGATTCCAGATATGTCACACTCTCAGGCGGGATCTCTCGTTATGGCTGCTAAGACCACCCAGATCGTCCGGACTTATCGAACATGTGAGCCGAGCACAATCTAGCTTGTATTGCACAACTAGGCCGATCAAGCAAGGGTATATATAAGTACCATGATGGCCTCTAACATGCCGACCTGCTGGTGATATCCGTTCCGGGTCGTGTTTTGCTGAGGCTGAGATAGTGTTGTCATCGTTGCCAGCTTTCCCGCAAATTGTCCAATGCTTCAAGCGCACTGAAGTTCCCTTTGCGACGTGGTGAAGCAGCTTCAGAAGGGACCGCGTGCGAGGCCTGCGAAGTTTTGGTTGTCTATTTCTCGCGTCGCGTTGAGCACAACTTGATGATGATGATAATGTTGCAGTGATTAGGATATCGTCGAAACGTTGTTCGGCAGCTGGCGCGGCGGCTCGTTTTAGTCGTTTGCGCTAGAAGCGAGTCAGACACGTCGCTCGATGATCACACTGTGGGGGACAAAAGTTCTGAGTGCGATTTGGTAGGATATCGCCTGCCAAGTCCACTTAGCCATCGCACTCGAATACTTTTGTGCTGGTCTCGAAGAACTTCACGTTCCAGCACCCGCAAGAGTCGACGCTTTCATAGGTTATTCAGCTTCGCTGCTTGCCTCTCTTGACTGGCTGCTGCCTAAATAACGTGTCTCCTCACGCGGCGTGTAAAAAGCAATCATGGCTAAACTTGCCCTGTTCGCAATATCGAACAACAAGTCTTCACCACGGCTGATACGACATTGTATCATCGCCATCACTGCTACGGCATCCGGCTAAGCCAATCTCACTGCTCGGTACTGATCCCACCTTTTTGAGGTCGTCTCATATGGGCGATCGTTTCCGCCTACAACATAGCAAGCTGACATCTTCGCGGTACCAAGCAACCGAACAAACACCCTTCGATCCCACGTGCAATCTCACTCCATCGGTTGCGCGCTCAAAATGTCAAGCTACTTGGACTGTTCTTCCCTTGTTTCAGACCCTGGGCTAGACTCAGACTACACCCCTTACGACG
Organism: Aureobasidium sp. EXF-3400; assembly: GCA_024195585.1. NCBI lineage: Eukaryota > Fungi > Ascomycota > Dothideomycetes > Dothideales > Saccotheciaceae > Aureobasidium > Aureobasidium sp. EXF-3400. The sequence continues at coordinate 11,823 of SWBL01000653.1, forward strand.
CGCACTACAGCTACTACCCTTTGCCCCCCAGCTTCGTCAGCTCTCTCCTAACCTGGAAACCTCAAAACATAAAATTGGTCGAGCGGCCGGACTCAAGTTGACGCGTAACTACAGCCTAAGATGAAGGTAGCGTAGATGCACTCTTGGAGAGACTAAGCGGACTTCCTCTTGCTCTGACACAGGCCGCAGCCTACATCGACCAGACAGCTGTGAGCATCGTTCAATATTTGGAGTACTACGACAACATGTGGAAAGATCTGATGGAACAGCAAGACGAATATCCGTTGCAAGAGTATGCGCAACGAAGTGTGGTGATAATCTGGAGGATATCTTACGAGCAGATAAAGAGGCAGAGCGAGGAAGCAAGCAATCTGTTACAACTCTGGATTTTCCTCTATGCTGGCGACATCTGGTATGAGCTTGTTGCTTGTCCTGAGGAACTTGGAGCAGAGACTGTTGTGCCGGACTGGCTAACCGTGCTGGCACAAAACCGGCTAAAATTTGACCGCGCTTGGGCGCTACTCGTTAAGTACTCATTGGTGGAAGGCAAAACAGAGACAGCTAGCTACGCTATGCATGCGGTTCTACACTCCTGGTGCCGCAATCTGGGGGAAAGCAAGACTGAGAGAAGATCTTTCCAGAAGCTAGCGTTAGACATAGTGGGGCGGATGGTACCCTTCACGAGCACGGAGGAGTACTGGGTTCTTCAGAGAAGATTGCTGCCACACGGCCAGGCAATTCTTAACGGCATGAAGACGGGAACGAAAGCAGAGATGAGCGCCAGCGAAGCATGGACATATGACAGACTGGCTAGCATGTTCGCAGATCAAGACCGATACGCCGAAGCAGAAGAGATGTACTAGCGAGCTCTAGCCGATAGCGAAAAGGTGCTCGGGCCCGAGCATACGTCCACACTCGACACAGTCAACAACCTGGGCAATTTCTACACCGGCCAAGGCAGGCTCGCAAAAGCAGTAGTGATGTACGAGCGAGCACGAGTCGGGAAAGAGAAGGCACTAGGGCCCGAGCACACGTCTATCATCCATTTAGCCTAACGCCTGGGTGCATTGCGAATGTTGTCTAGGGAGTCTACATGTGCCGATGAGGTGGCTGACAGCAAGACTACTGTTTCCGAGTGTTCCAATCCTCGGCTTTCACATGATGCGACCCTTCTGTCTTTCCCATCAACAACCCCTAAGCCGATGTCTGGAATCGAGGAAAAGAAGCATCGTCCACGCAAACGAGACGCTTTCTTCAAAAAACTTGGTCTTCGTCAGACGGCGCCGGGCACACAATGAGCCACTGTAGCAGATGTTGTTGATTGTTTGTGTCATGGTTTTGCTCTTTTTGAAGGCGATTCTCCAGATTCTGAGCGAACAATTACAACAACAAGCCGAGATTACAACATACAAGGACGTAGAGTCGTGGTGGAGATCAAAAGATCTTACGCTCCCTTCACACAGAAACCTGCTCTAGGACTCTGCC
>SWBL01000654.1:0-13246 GCA_024195585.1 Aureobasidium sp. EXF-3400
GGCACCAAGGGGTGTATTTCCAGCCGCTCGGTCTCACTAGCGACTCGGTACCATTTCTGGTTGAAAGTCAGAACCCGAACTCTCAGCATTCGATCGACCAAACGTCGCGCCACGCCACGTTCTCAATTTACCCGCGTTTCGACTATACTTTTCTAGGCGAAACGAAGTTACTTGTATAAAATTTCCATCTGCTGAGCCCTTAAGCACAACTACTGTAAGCACCATGTTTCCCGAGCAACCACAGCATCACTCAGCATAATGGCAATACCTGTTTAAGAAGACAATAAGCTCGTTGTGGTGGCGGATGATCCTATTCCCAGGACGGCGTGTGTGTGCATCACTCAACGGAGGATAGCTTCATTCCATGGTGAGCGGCCTCCTTTTTCGAATCAGTCGGCGACCTTTGCAAGCTTCGGCGATGCGGTACATCGATGACGGGTACTACTCGCTCGCCACCAGCATGCGCCTTAGACACGAGTTCTGATCCGTTCTTATTTGTTCGTTGTTTCGTCGTCCAAAATTCACTGACTTTCATAACTATTACGATGCTTCGATCTACTTTTACCCTCGCTTCTGGAAACAGGGCTATGTCAACAGGCCAAACCACTTTACGTAGTTATGCTACACACCAGGCTATTTCAGCTGCGCGCAGTCACCGAGTCGTTGTTATTGGAGCTGGCGCCGCCGGTCTCGGCCTCAGTCACCAGCTTTTGCGTTCAGGCAAATTTGCACCCAAAGACATCGCTCTAGTCGACCCGGCTCAATGACACCACTACCAGCCTGGTTGGACTCTGGTCGGCGGCAACCTCAAGAACAAGGAAGATTTAAGGAAACCATTGGCCGGTCTGATCAACCCCAAGTTACAGTTCTACAACAACTCCGTAGCTGCTTTCTCGCCAGAACAGAACACAGTCACGCTTAGTAATGGCGACAGCCTCTGTTATGAGCATCTGGTCGTTGCACCCGGCATCAGCATCAACTACGACGCCATTAAAGGACTTCCCGAGGCATTGGCCGACGTGTCGGCTCCTGTCTCTACCATCTATGGTTATGAGACATGTGATAAAGTGTTCCGCACGATTTCTGGTCTCAAAAAGGGCACTGCCATCTTCACTCAACCTACCGGTGTCGTCAAGTGTGCTGGTGCGCCTCAGAAAGCCATGTGGCTGGCCCTGGATCATTGGAAGAGAGCAGGTCTTTACGATACTTCCAGCAACTCGCCCATCAAGATTTCTTTTGCTACTGGCCTTCCCGTCATGTTTGGTGTTCCAAAGTACAGCCAGAAGCTCAACCAGCTTCGCGAAGAACGCAATGTCGAGGGACTTTTCCAACACGATCTTGAGTCCATAGATGGCGACAAAGCCACATTCTTCCGCGCAGACACTCAGGAGCGCGTCACTAAGAGATTCGACCTCTTGCATGTCGTGCCTAAAATGGGTCCCCATAAATTCATCAAGGAGAGCCAGTTAGCGGACGGGGCAGGCTTCGTGGATGTCGATGATTCGACTTTGCGTCACAACAAATTCCCAAACATCTGGGCAGCTGGAGACAGTGCTGGTCTGCCCACGTCAAAGACAGCTGCAGCTATCACCGCACAAGCTCCAGTGCTGGTGCGCAATCTTCTTCAGTCACTCGAGGGTAAGACCTTGGATGCGTCATATAATGGATACACCTCCTGTCCACTACTGACTGAGTATAACAAGGTTATGCTCGCGGAGTTTGGTTACGGTGGCAAGCCAATGGAAACTTTCGGCCGGGTGTTTGATCAGTCCGTTCCACGAAGAGCCTTCTTCCATCTGAAAAAGGACTTCTTCCCTTGGATCTACTTTACCGCAATGGTCAAAGGTCTTTGGGGCGGTCCGAACGGTTTTATTCGATAAATGCATGTTGAGTTGTATAGCTATGACCTGTTGTTTCACTCTAGACGATCAATCTTGACTTGTTATTCAACACGTTTCATATGATGTTGCTCATCCATTGCTGTTGATCGCGAAACTCTTGCAAAGCTGTGCGCGCAAGTACTATCGCGATGGATCTTCACAGGTTGTATATATGTACTTTGGAATAATGGTCGACTTGATTATGAGTATCATGGTCGCACGATGGGACCTGAAGGGTACACATGTACGTCGGCGGAGGGCCTCGTTGAGGTGGAACCAGCAATCAGAAACGATGGGCATTCATGACATTATCAAGGCTTGGCGGGGACCAAAAAAATTGTATCATTGAAGCTGAAAATAAGGGCGGCAATAACAAGTAGCTACTCAAAAACAATGCTGGACTACAGCTTGACCTTCATCTCGTGCACACTGTTTGAAAAGTCTTCGGGAAGCTGTACAGGCACGGCCAGAAGCGCGGGCTGTTCACCGGTAGCAGTTGGAAAACGTTCACCAAGCAGATTGACCTGCAGAGATTGATGCAGCAACTTAGGGGCCCTGAGCTCATTGTCCCTCGTGGTTCTCCACTGCACGAATTCGTCCTCCACAGTACCGGACTTGGCGTGTTTATTACTCTGTTTGTGTTCTTCAACGGTCGCGTATGGTCTTGGCTGACCCTTCTGGCCGCCATACTCACGATCCTCTGGTGGATAGTCATGACCGGTATAGAGCTTGAAGTGGTCAGGCAGAGAGAGCAAAAATTGCATCGAGGTCCACAATGCTGAAGCGGATCCCTTTGGAAAGTCGACCCGGGCGGATCCCACATCTGGGTTAAAGATAGAATCTCCAACAAAGACGTTGCTGCCAATCACATAACCGACGTGGTTGGGAGTGTGGCCAGCAAGCTCGATGACCGAGACATCTAGCGAGCCGACATTGAACCTGTCGCCTTCGCTGTATGTTTCGTCGAAGGAGTCGTCCAGTTCCGCTTGCGTGATTTTGTATCTCGGCGCCAAGTCTCTCTGGATCTTGGTGATGTCGGCTCCTATGCAGACTGCAGGAGGGGACGCTTGCAGTGCCGCAAGCTTTGTCTTGAGATAGTGCGAGGCTGTAAGATGATCGGCATGAACGTGTGTTTCCAGAAGGCGTTCGACAGTCAATGAGCGGTCCTTGACCAGCGACAAGATAGAGTGTGCAGAGTGTGTCGAGATCTTGTTGGTGGCCGAGTCATAGTCCAAGACTGGATCGATAATCATCGACCGCTTTGTTCGTTCATCCTCGACAACGTATTGCCATGTTCCCGTGACTGGCTCATAGAAATTATGGATGAGCGGCTCTAAAACCGCTGTCGTGGGGTGGTACAACCGCTGTCTCAAAGCAGACTTGGTCGGGCCTTTGCAAAGGGACGCAGTTGCACTTCGCGAGATGGGACTGGAAAGTATGCGAGACATTATTGAGAAGATGCAGTTGATTGCAAGTCCACAATATGACCGTATATAACCACAGTCTGTCGGGGACGTTCGCCACGTACGGGGATGCGCCCTCAAGGATTGCGAAGAACACAACGGCTCATCTCATTATGTCGGCGACATTCCACACTGATCATCGTGCAACAGTCTTAGCTCCTAAATACGAAGCCGCCGAGTAATGATTATTGATTTCCTAATTAGGCCGTTTTCAAGGGTGAAATCCATTATTATTGTTTAGCATCTGGAGGCCGTACTTACTAGCGACATACAAGGTGCTTTCACGTCCGACGGTAGCGTAAGAGCCCACTTTCTTGCATAGTAACGGTATTTGACCAATGATGATTGTTACCAAGGTCGAAATAAGCAGTGTTCGAAGCTTACACTAACCGTCGGATGCAGTCACACCCTGTAGGTTGCCGTATCCGCTTCCCGATCGGGCCACTTTCACATCTACACTTCAGGAACCCAAAAAACTATCAGAAAAATTATTTTTGAACTCACTATTTATTATTACACTACGAGCTGGAGCAGTGCCTCCTGGTGATTCTCTCGAGTTTCCAGCAAGGCGCCACGGTGCGGGGTCGAGATGCCAGCTCCGAAAAGCCGAGGAGGAGCGAGAGGAGGTGGTATAGCAAGAGAAGAGAGACACGACGAGCTAGTGCAGGGAGACGCCGAGGAGCAGGAGAGCAGGGATCAGTTCATGAGAGATAAAGGGCATGTAGAAAAGAGAAAAAGACAAGGCCCACAAGGTGGGGCAGAGGGGAGCCCTCAGAGATGCGACAGCCGATTCACCAACGACTCTAACTCTGCATCGGCAGAGGCCACGCCTAGAAAGAGGACCTCGCCAATGGCTATAAGGATGGTGACCAGAAGCACAGAAAAAGAGGGAAGAGACATCAACCACCATGACGAGGGTAGTCCTACACCTAGTAGTGGCAGGAACAGCGAGGCACCTAGAGAGATCACAATGAATGACATCATGCAGCAGCTGCTTGAAGCGCAAAGGATGGCTAGAGAAAGAGAAAGAAGAGAACAAGAAAAGGAGGACAGATACAGAGAAGAAATCAGACAACTACAATCGACAGTCACAACACTAGTCCTAGACATCAAGAGTCTACAGGAGGCAGCCCCAAACTGGGGCTCCCTTCAGTCATCGTCCTTACAGACAGGAACGACTGACTCATATGCGAGTGTTGCAGCCCGGGGCGTACAACTGTCAAGCCAGGAGGCGGAGGTGACGCCAGTTAGGTCACCTAGGACATCAGTATCATTCGATCTGTCTGATCAGCCGAGCCCTCCACAATCGCCTCCAATATCCGTAGGAACGTCGATCAGAAGCGCAATGAAAAAGACAAAGAACTCCCAAGAAGCAGACATGGTACTAGATATAAAAAATCTCGAGACAGATGGACGCACTGGAGCAAATCTGATGACAAGAACTAAGAACCGAATCCTAGCTGCAATCAGGTCTAACGAAGGACTAGACAAAGTCGCACTCAACCAGTTTATGATCAGACACACGAACAAAGATGTGCATCTAGCCTACTTCAAGATTGATAAGGAAGCGGAGAAAGTTGCAAGAGCCCACGTAGATGAATGGTTGCCTATTTTCCTTAAAGGGGCGAGACTTATCGAAACTACCTGGTACCCAGTCAAAGTGGACTACATTCCAAAAATAGAAGCTACAGACCACCAGACTCGAGCAATTAGCCAGGAGACACGAGAGGCCTTTGCAGAAGAGAATGAAGTCGAAGTCAAGCTAATGAGATGGCTAGGAAGGCCAAAGGAACATGCCGCCTATGCATCAGCACTAGTTAAGTTAGCAACGAAAGAACAGGTCGAGAAGCTACTCCAGAAACAAGCGCTCGGAGAAGACGTGGAACTGTTTGGTTGCATGGTCCAAGTCTCGCCTTTCTACAACAACAGAGGACCAAGGGCCTGCTATAAATGTCACCGATTTGGACATATACAGAAGGAATGCAGGAACACTACTACATGCCTATGGTGTGCACAAGAAGGTCATGACAATTGCAGGATAGGCGAACCTAGGTGCTGCAATTGCGGGGAAAGACACTCAGCGAACAGCAAGAGGTGTCCAGAATACAGAAAACAACAAGAAAGGGAAATCAACTTACGTCGTCATGATTAGTACACTCAACATTCTTCAAGCAAATCTGTACCGGAGCTCAGGAGTTCAGGATGCCTTATATAACGACCCAGACATCTGGGACTTTGACGCCATTCTTATACAAGAACCACACTATTGGGAAATAGCAGGACACCTTCAGGTGACAGGAGCTGGTCCCAATTTCGAGGTCATAAAACCAAAAACACTACAAAGAGAAAACCAAACGCAAAGGATCCGATCATGCATGTGGATAAACAGCAACGTAGTATACACGCAACTCACGATGAACAGCAACGATATTACAGCAGTCATTCTTAACCATGGAAATCGCAATATATTACTAGCGTCTATTTACATCCCGAACATAGGCAACGGCTACGAGTCCGATGAGCAAGAGCTACATAGTCGTCTGCAAGAAGTCCATGAAGCAATCATGAGAGAGCGCAACAACAACTCAGAGTTGGAAGTCTTTATTGCAGGGGACTTTAACCGACACGACACTATAGGGGGAGGGAATGAGGTAGCGCTAGAGCCAAGACAAGGAGAAGGCAGCAGGATACTAGACTTCATCGAGGAAAACAACCTGCAGCTTCTCACCCAGAGAGGAGTAGCAACATGGGAACGGAATGGATCAGCTTCAACAATTGACCTAACCATGGCTAGCGAAAGATTGTTCTATGACCGAGATACCTGCCAGCTGTTTAAGAACGAATATGGCTCAGACCATAGGGCGATTCATACAGTTATAGGCATGGGAGAGGTAGTAGAAGACCCGACAGTTCCACGGTATCTGCTGCAGAAGGCGGACTGGAAAGCGATACGAAACAGGATAGAGCAACACTTAGGCAACAACCCTTTCCCGACAAACGATCTTGAAGCAATGCAAGGCTACATCCAAGAAGTCACTCAGACGGCGATAGACTATCACTGCCCAAAGGCAAAACCATCAAAGTACGCGAAGAGATGGTGGTCGAACGATCTAACGTCTATGAGAAAGGAGTACACGAAGGCTCGCAACCTAGCGAGATCGAGAAGGAGACAAGGCCGGCGAGATGACAACCTTGAAATTGCAGCAAAGATAGCAAGACATGACTTTCACCATGCAATCAAGAAACGTAAGAAGGAGCACTGGACAGAATTCCTAGGTGAATCAACAAACATCTGGAAAGCAGCTCAATATCTTGATCTAGGCAAGAGATCTAGCTTTGGCAAAAGCACATCTATAAGAGGACGGGAGGGGAGGTCATTCAAGATAAAGCTAGGATTGCTAAGGGACTGTTACACAGTTTCTTCCCAGAACCGCCTATCCCTCAGAGGCCTGAACGTACAAGAGATGCTGTTGCAGACCGGATCTTTGACAAGGAACTGACAATAGATGAGATTGAGAAGGCGTTATTCTCTGCAAGCCCGGATAAAGCAGCCGGAAGTGATGGCTTAACTATCAGAGTATGGAGAGAAGTCTGGCCAGTTTTGCAATAGCAAATCTATACACTCTTTTCAACCTCACTTAGGCAAGGCAAACCGCCGTTGCAATGGAAGGTGGCAAAGATTGTTCCGCTTAAGAAAGGGAACAAGGATGACTACACTCTTCCTAGAGTTATAGGCCAATATCTTTGCTAGCAACGCTAGGGAAGATAATGGAAGCTGTAATGGCTACACGGCTTGCGTACCTTACGGAGGTGCACAAACTCCTGCCTAATAACCACTTCGGAGCAAGGAAGCAGAAGTCAACAGTTCTTGCCATTTCTTACCTTCAGGAAGCTATCTACGATGCCTGGAGAGGCAAAAAGACACTGTCACTGGTGTCGTTCGACTTTAAAGGTGCATACAACAACGTTGCAACAGGACCGCTTCTGGAAAGGCTAAGACGGAGGAGAATTCCTGAAACCATGGTTAAATGGATCCAAGATTTTTGCACCGACAGGAAAGCGAGTGTAGTAGTTAATGGCTTCACATCAGAGGTAGAGGACCTACCCCAGTCAGGACTGCCACAAGGATCGCCGCTTGCCCCAATCCTGTTCCTCTTCTTCAATGCAGATCTAGTACAGATGGCAATCAAAGAAGGAGCGTCCATGGCATTTGTTGATGACTACACCGCATGGGTAGTTAGCAACTCCGCCGAACGGAACACAAGGATAATCTAGAGAGACATATTGCCAAAACTAGAAAGATGGGAAAAGGAGAGTGGAGCAGTATTCGAGGCCTCGAAAACAGCATTCATCCATTTCACAAGATACAACGACCTGCTTAGAGACAGCGACATGCCCTTATGCTTCAAAACAGACCAGATTCAGCCAAGCCAGTCGATCAAAGTCCTAGGTGTAATCCTAGACCAAGGGCTTCGATTCAAAGAACATCTGGCAGAAAAAGCAGAGAAAGCACTAAAAGCAGCGTTAGCTCTTAAAAGACTACAGGGCCTAAACCCATCAACCATGCGGCAGTTGTACACTGCAACAGTCGCACCAGTTATGGACTACGCGTCGCCAGTCTGGTACCTTGCAGTATCCAACAAGACACTATCGGTGCTACACAGAGCCCAGAGAGTTGCAGCACAAGCCATTGTAGGAGGATTCAGAACGCTAGGTCTCGATGTTGCAGTCTTAGAAGCAGGGATACCATCCTTGCAACAAAGACTATACGAACAGACACTTAGATTCTGGATCTCAATCCAGAAACTAGAAGCCTCGCACATCCACGCAAAGCTCGCTAAGACCAAACCAATAAAGCGGTTTAACTCACCTCTCCGGAAAGCAGCAGCGTTGTTTAAGGAATTTAATGCAAACAGAGCTGAGAAGATCCCTGCTATAGGATGTGAGCCTTGGAGTCTAAAGGCCCATGTCCACATACTTGACAAGGAAGCAGCTAAGCTTGCAACTGTAGAGCAGCCAGCAACAATCGGCTTCTACACCGATGGTTCCGTCCGTAACGGACGAGCAGACATAGGGATCTGGACATCAGCGTGGGAAGTGTCGAGAACAATAAGAAGAGCTGAAGAAACAAACGTCCACCTGACAGAACTCGAGGCGATATGGATAGCTATCAAAGGTCTAGCACATGAGAACAACAGACTGGTGAAGATTAGGGTCTTTTCTGACAGCCAGAGTGCTCTTCGGAGCATCCAATCTGCAAAGATCAATGATAGCATAGGCCTAGTCATGAAAATCAGGGAGAAGATCGCTAAAGCGACATTCTCACTGCACTGGGTCCCAGGCCATGAGGGAATCAAAGGCAACGAGAGAGCGAATGAGTTAGCTCAGAAGGCGACAGAGGCTAACTCATCAATGCCTAACCCGGCAAACAATGTCCCAATTTCAGCGATATACGCAAGAGCAAAAGTCATGGATTTCAAGCCAAAGCTCCAGGAGTTCTATGGCGCAACTACAGGCAAACATCTTCAGAAGATCGATAAGGCACTGCCAGGAAAACACACAGCCAAGCTGTACAACGCACTCAATAGGACAGCAGCGGCTGCAATAGTCCAGCTAAGGACAAACATATCAAGACTCAACACGTACCTTAGCAAAATCAATGTTGCAGACACAGACAGATGCGAATGCGGAATGACAGAAACGGTACCACACTTCTTGTTCTTATGTCCAAGATGGAGGAACGAAAGACAAGCTATGAGATCAGCACACGGCAGCAGGTACTGGGAGGCGTCCTATGCACTAGGAGGATACTCGACAGTGGAAAGAGATGGGAAGAAGGTCGATGGTGAGAAAGACAAATGGCAGCCAGACTTGAACGCAGTCAAAGCCACCATCGAATACGCCATTAAGACAGGGAGATTGCAGAGGCAGACATAAAACGATGAAAGATACGACGAATCTAACAGAATGACACAGAAGTGCTCCCACATCTAACTACAACAACACAACCACCACCTTGATCCAACTGCCTCCAGGCAGTGTTCGGCTGATAAGGAAGAACACGACATAGGGAATTGCCTCTACGGAGGAGGCCTACCTCTTCTAACATGCAAGGGAAGGAAGTGTGGAGTCACTCTCTATAAGAGCACATGGGAGTACTAGGCGTTTGCGATCAGTTCAAGGTCTGAGAGACCTTCACCCTCCTTATATAACTAAGACTGGCGATTGTGATTGGCTGGAAAGCTTATTAATTATGGACAGCTCATACCCCTTGCGGAGTAAATAGCTTGGGAAAATCAAATCAAATCGAGTTCGAGATCTTATCTCCAAAATTAGATCTGATCAGTAAGCTTGTTTTCGATTCAAGGCATATCAAGTAGTGGAATGGTGGAATAGCCTACTCACGTTGGTGGGACATTCCATGCCAGTTAAGTAGAAGGTATCACTCAGGATTAGTGGAACATGCTTATATCAATTCCACATCGGTGCTTACAGGATATCCCTGAAGGAGTCGGATAGCCATCATGAGTCAATCGGAGACTGGTACTACCATGCAGATACCTTGATTTACCTCATCTCGCGCGCAGACGGCGCGACATAGGCAGCAGTCGATCCATCCAATTGGCGTTGCATGGACGCATTCATCATTCTGGTATCTGCTCGGGGCACATTGCCGGCAGGCATACGGTCAAGCATCCGACACCTATATCCTTGGGTCTGTTTCCGGTTCTAGCACCCATCTGCTACATCTTCAGGAATTGCCTTGAGGCCCCAGTCAACTATATCATGACTTCTCTTGGCTAAGCGACAACTTCACGCGAGATCAGGTCCAATTCTGAAGGATGACAATCGTGTCGACTCAGGACTATTGACACTTCAAGCTCTACAGGGTCCATTGAAGAACGAACTCATTATCCTGTCTGCACCCATGAGGAATTCTCTGCGCTGGAGTCAAAGGAACGGACCTCAACGACCATTTCGTCGAGCCGTTCGATTGTCTTGCAAGAGCCCGCCCCTTGAGACCACAGACATGAATTAGACAACTTCTGTATGTCCCGAGCTCTGGCTACAGCGTTCTTATAGTGTTTGAACCTGCGGTGCCTCATCAGTCATCATTGTCATTCAATTTATTCTACTTTCTGTCAGCGCGAACACCAGCGACAGCTTCGCATGGCCAAAAATCTCTGGAGAAGGCTTCCACAACTGTTTCTGCACGCGTGGGAGCGATAGTGACCAAATCACAGTTACGCATATCCAAAGGAGCACCTCGTTGTCAGTCGGTACTGCTGAGCGTAAGCTCAGTTGTGGAACCGCGCACCCATTTCCATGAGAAAAAATATGTCTAAATGTGCTGCTAGTCGATGGAGGCAGACTATTCTGCCTCTTTCTCTTACTAAGGATGATTAGGGTAGATGCCGACCTCAGGGTACCCCTTGCAAGAAGATACGTCACGTGATACAATCGTAAAATGTGATTTTAACCTAGAAAGGTTAGAGACCACAACCGTCTAGCAAACAACGCGTCGAATTGTTCTGGGAACTTTACTGCAGCAATTGCTTAACATCACTCCAACCTCAAATCGTAGATTGTGTTTTACAGAAGACACGGATTTCGAGAATAGTCCGCGCACCACCAGTTTCAGAGGCAACAGACATATACAGTCGTAAATCGCATATCTTTGCCATGAGGCATATATCGGAAGACATGTGTATTGTGATGAACAATTCTATATGCATGCCCAGCAGCCGAACGAGAGAAAAAGCCGATCTGTACTGCTTCGGTCCTGTGCCCGACGGCTCAAATTCCACGCCCTGGTTCAACAATTCGACATCAATGTCTGAAGAGTCTTTTTTGTATCTACCTACCGTGCTTGTTCGTGACAATCGCGATAGACTCGATTCGAGTCGTCGACACAACGACTGGAACAGCTGTGTTGCTGGCCCATTCTGAATCCTCGATCCTGATTGGCGACGCCGTAGTACCAGGCTGGTAAGCTCCATATACTCTTCAACATTTGTCTTCCGACTGATGATAGTGTAGAAGATCTCATGAGAGCCTTCTTGACCGGATCATGATAATCGACAACATGTATGGACCCCGATGCCTATGTGTCTACCGTAAGAAAGGTGTGGTTGTGAATCGCCCCTGGATTTGTGGCTGAAGCTGGCTATAACCAGTCTAGACGACGAATAGGTAGTCAGTTCATTATGAGACGACTTGAAACATGATTGCAGTCCATCTCTGCCCTTTTCTAGCCTTCGCACAGATATCAATAGCAGTAACAGAGGCCTTGTCGATGCTTCCAGTTCTTGGCTGATCAATGATTCAATGGGAGCTATGTCTCTATGTTATGTCGGAGAGCCTCCGAAACGTAGGCACATGATTGAAGAATCATTTGGCAAGAGCTTGCGAACAAGTCGTGGGTGCCTCTCTTTTCGTGGTCATCAACTCGGTCGAGACAGTCCCTTTCTGGGGTCGAGGCAGAGCGTGCCAGCATCGCACGCCGTGATCATCAATGAGGAGCTCAGAGCTACAAAGTCTGCGGGAGGTATGGCCAGAGCTCAACAGAAGAAGAACGTGACTGTAACACAGATTTGATCCTAGTACTAGAATAGCAGTGGTAGCGGTCTGGAGAAAATTTCTGGAGTAATCATTGCAATTGCCGGATGAAAAGTTGTTTCAGTAGACATGCAGGCACATGAAAGCGCTGGCGTTCCAATCGTGGATGGGTTGAGTTTCGACTAGCCATCATGAACGGTTGGTGATTCACTGGCCAGAATCAGAGGGAGCCTCGGGAAGTGCCTCAAAAGTGCTCTGAAGTTCATATTCTCTGCCTCCAGGTCTGCCACCATGCGCTGGTTGATAGAGAAGGCCATACTTGTTAAAATCTCCAACGAATCTTTCTGGTGTCGACGCTGAAAACTTTCAAACTCGAGCTGCGTAAGATGTTTGAAGTCATCTTGTAGACGCTCAGTGTAACCAGAACCTGCTGGACCGTGCTGGATACAAAACTCCTGGAGCATATTTCGATACTGCTTCTGTCGTTCTGTTAAATTCTTCGACAGTCTCGAAAGTTTTAGATCGGCCTTAGCGTAGATTATCGAGATCAACGCCACTTGATCGTTGGCGAATCCAATTTGCTTCTTCAGCTTGTGAGTTGCTGTCCTGAAGTCACGTAGTACATCCGAAAGCTGGTTCACCATCAGCCTTTCAGGGTCGCATTCAGGAAAGTCTACGAAGAGGCTTCTGGCTTCCCCAAACATCGATGGGTGCCCTTGGACCACCGCGATCAATAACATTCGCCATTGCTTGCAATCATATGGCTCCAGAAGCGGCGTTCGTGCGAGGATGCGGAAAGCAACAACCAAGACGTAGATGCCCCCATCGGACACATCAAGTCCTTGTGGAATCTAACCGATTTTGTCAATCAGAGGCATAAATCACTGATGGTAGTCAGTACCAAATTACCTTGACGTTAACTTCCACCTGCCAATCAGAGGGATCTTGGTTGGCGTATACGCGCACAATGGCTCTGAAGATGTCCATGGACTGGGGATCAGGATGCTTAGTCTCTGGATTGTGGTAAAAAGCCTCACGCTTTTTGCAATCAAGATGGAGTAAGCACCAATGACCATTGCGTAACAAAGGTGCCAATATTATATCACCGCTCGATGATCTAGCCGGAGGCCGGTGGGTTTGAGCCCATAATTCCCAATCGCTCAGATTGTGTGACCCACCCACTTCGACTATGCAAATGTCTGGCAGCAGCAAGGTCTCGAGAATGTGAAAGACCGCTCCAGTTCCAAGACTTTTCGACGATTGGAGTTCGTGCAATATGGACTGCCGCATCACAACAAGCGTTGAACACGAGTCTTGATCATGGCCGTCCGATATGTCCACCCC
>SWBL01000655.1:0-13241 GCA_024195585.1 Aureobasidium sp. EXF-3400
GATGGCCCAAAGTGCAAAGTCCCGCCTATGAATCACTCTATCACAGACATCAAGAAACGTGAGAAGTGCCCAGATTGCGCATCTCGGTCGTCGTAGAGAACGACCTTCAGGGTATTTGATTCCAACTCCACATCACACAACGGGTCGACGCTAATACCTAATAGGATACGTCTCGCACTTGTCTTGACAAGCTACAGCTTTGCGATGGATGCAAATTAGAGCAGAGAAAGCGATATACTCAAGTCTAGTCAGCAGGATGCTGCTCGCTTACATGAGAGTTTGTAGTCTAAGTCTCAGATCTAGTAGCGAGGTTGGAGAAGGAAGTGAGGTACAATAAATCGTTATGGGCTTTGGAAGAATTGTCAGCAGTCTTAGTTTCGATTTTGAACGCACCTCGGGAGTATCTCTGGAAACTCATCACGCTCTCTTCTACCTTGAAACTGTTCTCTCTATTACTTCGGGCAGTGCTCAACCGTTTACAGTGACTAGTCCACATCTATGCTCCCTTGTTGGGGTAGTGAGTCCGGACTGCTTGGCTGTGAAATTTCAAATGAAGTTCCCGCTCGCTTCTGAATCTATATCGCACACTGTGACGATTATCGTCTCTTGCTGCGACTCCTGCCCCCCGTCGTCCCCATTTTCGTCTTCGTGCTCTAACTTTCTCTGTCCCACCAGGGATTCCAGGCTTTTTGGTTTGGGCGGACCCTCGAGGCACATCGCTTGATCGAGCTTGTGGGCGCTCTGATGATCGTGACGTGACCACCAGCTGATGAGGCGTGGGAGGCTGCGACAGTGGCGGCATTGGGGTCTTTGATGACGGCGGCTATGCCTTGAATAGCTCTACCGCGGGAACCGCGATTGTGGAATCGGGAAACCGCCGTTCTCGTAAGCGCATCGCAGCGTCTTGGCGTGTCGGCTTTGCAACCTACTACAAGCGGTGAGAGCGGCTGCAGACTATTTACCATCACATTATCACTCTGCCATAGGATCATACCATCGTACCATCATAGAGTGGTCTCACCACGTCAAGGCTTCACTATCAAGTGTGCTGGTAGAATCGTTGGTAAAGTACCAATGGTGCCTAAACAAGCCAATGCCCGCCATGTTCATCAAGGACTGCTTCCAATGCTGAGCCTGATGCACATCAGGCTACTGCAGCATTGCAGTTGGTCCTAGGCCGAAGGTCTGCTCCATGGAGTAATCGAAACCTCCCCATCAGAGCTAGATAGCAAAGTTCAAAGACTTAAACGCGTTTTTTGAAGATAGTCACATATAGCAAGAATGAGATAGGAGGAGCAGCAGACTCTTCTTCTACTACATCAAATCGTTACTCATATGATGATGTCTCCTTTGAAAGATGTAAACACTCTTCTCATATGACAATGATTAACGAAGCGAAGAAGATTATTCAACCGTATTTCGTCCAAAATCTAACCCATGAGTGGATGTGAAAGGATTCTATAAATCACTGCCGTACCACTATCACGCAGCCCTTGTCCATGCTCCAGATGGCAGCGGGGGAAGAGGAATCGATGGAGGAGGTGTCGGTGCTGCTAGACTCCAACAAGGTATAGTTTCCTGAGGCCTCAACAGAGTTGGAGAACATACATCTGCAGTCGTGAAACCTTCAATGCTTGCATACTGGATGGGGGGTGCAGAAGCGACCGTGGAGAGCTGATGATTATTCCCAGCAGATTTGAGGCGGGATGAAGAAAGACTGACGTTTCTCTTGGAGGCACCCTGAAAGCTGACTGACTGAGCGAGAGGCCAATTTACAGGGTCACCGATATGATGAGGTGGTGAGGGTGGAGGCCTCAGAGGAGTAGAAGTTGAAAGTGGTGTCGCATATCGCAGAACCGAATCCTCGGGCGTCTGCGAATGCTTTGGTCAGTATTTACACATACCGTAAGATGGTAGCTCTCCACCAGGGACATACCGTAGGAAGTTTTGTCTGTAATCCACCATCATGCTGTGGGAATTTTCCAGGGAAGTTTTGGTCTGGCAGCGGTTGAGGCACGCTTAGAACAGACGGCTTGGGATTGGCGTAGCTCCCGGGCTGGACGTCTTGACACAAAGTCTGTGTTGATGAGTTCTGAGGTGTAACTCTAGTAGACCTGGCCGGGAGATATTGGCCTGGTCTTCCAGCACCTCGCGCATCGGTGACTTTGCTCGAGTTCAGTCCTCCTTTGGACAGGTCTGACATCTTAGACGAGCGGACTGTACCTCCTGGGCCAAGAGAAATCATAGTACGACCCATGATCAGTTTATCAGAGCCTTCATGCAAGGACGGTGGTATTTCAGATTGACGATATAATGTTTGGTGTTGGGTGGCGGAGGAAAGTAAACCTTCATGTGTGTTTGGGAGCAGCTTCTGCTTCTTGCTTCCAGTCTTGACGAGACCATTGACAGGGTATACAGAGGCATTGTACCCTCTTAGATAATCTATGTTTGACTCACTGGAAGCACCATGCAGGCTGGAGCTTGAGGTTCGATGTGAGGATCCCGAGCTCGTTCGGTTCGAACTTGGCAGTTGGGACTTCTTTGGAGTCTTCTTCGAAGCTGATGGAAGCATATTCTTCAGACATCTCTTGAGTCTCGATAGATCTCTGACCGTGCTTTTGTGAATCTGGTTCGAGGTATTGTCCTGCTCGACAGACATGGCTTTTCAGAGAGCACTCGCGATCTTGTGCTACTAAGGATCAAAGTGGATGATTGATTAGCAGTACTGGAACGGATGAGGGTTTTGGAACAGCTAAGCGAATAGTCAAACAAGTTGAGTGCGCAGAAGTTGAGCTGCAAGAGGAGTGGGCAATGAACCGCAGGAGAAAGAAAATTGAAGAAAGAATGGAGTCTTTATGAACGACCCTGTTTTGCTCCAGCTGAGGGTAATCAATCGCACTTGTCAGGATCAGACGACTGCCGCCATGAGGCCATCAAAATCTTGCACGATGAGCTTTCATGGAACATTGAGGTCTGGATCATCTTCATTGAGAGGGGTATGAGCACATCCGACCATGGTTTGAAGCAGACCTGAATATGTTACCATCAATCCTGCACCTCATTTCCACAAGACAGACATCCGAGCAGTAGACCATTGGAGGAAAATCGAGAAGCGCTTGTACCTGGAGAGCAATAGCACGCTAGCAGACATCTATGCCTTCATCAGGTATAGATGGGCACTCCCGTACTACCATCAGCATGTCCAACCCTATGTACATCTCGTCTGATAGGGTCGATCAACAAGGAATCACTGTGACGAGAGCCTATAACTTGACTTTCGTGCTGGCTCTCGCTATCTAAATGCTGAGAGCGGCATCGGGATTCGTAGATAGTGTCATACATGTGACCGTAAGCGGACAAGCTGAGCGAGCTGCAGGCGAAGGCGTCTCGACTGCAGCCTGGACTAAACTTGTGACATCCGATTGCTCGTAAGCTCATATACTTTGCGGGTTCTCTTCCACGTAAGCAGCTCGCTCACGTTAGCACGCATAATCCATCACAAGAAAGACAGCTTACTGACTAGCGTTCGCGGATCCGCAGGTGACTAGGGCTTCAGGATACATGGGCATCGTTCAGACTACTCTGCGGTCGAGGAACCAAACTTGAACATGGTACTCACCTTCTTGCTCCATAAAGACACATAAAAAGTCGCGGTGTGCTCCTCCTTCCCTGGAGAGCCAGTCAGTACTTTTGATCTCCCAGGACAACATTCGTGATCGAACATATGACAAGTAATCACTCAACGTAACGGCTTAAAGCGTGCTTGATGATCTTGGCGCGGTGAGTCTATCTGCATGATGGAGTTCTTTCCCACGCACCGAGATCTGATTGGTCTAGATGTGGCTGGATTACAAATTCCTGTTGACAGCAAGTGATCTTGGCTGAATGTGACCCCCCTGCGCCGGTTTCTCGCTAAAGCGCATTTTTGCACGTCGGCCGTAGCGTTCGATCATCCACTCTCGCACTGGAACGATGTTGCAGTCTGTCCGACCATCCCCCATAGAAGTTCATGCATGCACATACTCGATAATTCACAAGCGTCATTCCCACTCGTTATTACGAAAATGTATCAGTCGGGCATCATTAAAACAATCCCTGAATCATTCCGCATGATGATCGTTAGCGTACAAGTCATACATCTGCCGCGCAGACTATGCACTGAACGGAACCATGCTACAATGCAAACGCTTCATCATCTGCAGCGCGAAGCATAGTTTTGTTCTTTCTAGTGTACACTTCTCGGCTTAGAGGTCCCGCGCATCGATTGACGGCTCGACTACGCATGCAGTAAATGTCAAATCTCTGCAGAGTACATTGTTTGAGAGATTATATGAAGATAGCCTCTGGATATTCGTCTCTATCTGCGACGACAAAGTAACACATGCTATTTGAAAGTCAGTGTATGTGTCCAACAGTATGTGTCTCGTAGTTTTTGGATTCTCATCAATCGCTTCTGCTCGAGCGTAACAACAATGTTGACATAAGAATTCCATCTCCACTCGATGGTCACCTTACTCGGTTCTTCCTGGAGACCTTCGTACCCTGCATTGTTTGAGAGTCTCGAAGCCTACTTTGTATAGTGCGAGCACCAAGAGGTTGTGTTGAGAAGAAGCAGCAGACAGACTGCACATATGGTCACTGCAGACTAGAGCGACTGGTCAGCTTTCATGGTTGATTCCACGAACTCATAATCTTTCGTTAAACTAGAGGTATCCTGCAAGATCCCTTCCGACAAACGCGACGTCAATAATGACACTCGACAAACCGAATGGAAAAGCTATGCTAAGCGACAAATTAGCTCTAAGCAGAGCCAGGCGCTCGGGTGGAAGCAAGATGTGCAAGAGCACCATCAGGTACGCCAGCACTAATAAGCACATTCCGACGATAGTTAGACGTCAAAATGTCTCAATTTCAGATCTGAGATTTTTCCTAAACCATCAAGATGAATAATCGCAAGGTGGGAGAGTTTGTTATTAGTCAGGGAATTAATTCAGTCCCATCGCTGAATCCTGAACATGTGGATATTATGCCGACCGTCAAATTGACAGGCAGATCCTCGAGAACCTCTTCGAATACCACATCAGCTACAGTAGTTATCATAGTTTATACGTTTACGAGGGCTGAGGAAGTAGCCAATACTGTTGCATCAACTTGAGAGGCTCCTGACGCGACCAGATCGCCCGTGAGGGAAAGGAATCTTCAAAATCTGCCCGGGCGAATGTGTAGTACACCGTGTCGTATCATCTCAGGACCATCGATATGCGGTCACCGAACAAATTCATTGGTGACTCTCGCCTCGAACAGGATATGTTACCCTCATCAGCGGTCAAGGAGCATGACGCTTTAAGGTCCTCTAATGAGAATAACAACGTGGTGCATACGAGCAAAGCGAACAAGCAAATAACGGAAAGCGAATGGAGCATTAGAGGAGCGCATCTTCTCTTCCTCGCCTGACTTCTGGACACATGAACAAGATCTCTGAATTGGTGATCGGTATTGGTCATGGATATAGAGTGGACGAGGACGGCGTACATGGAAGGTAGAGGAACGTTACAGTTGATCGGGAGAAGCAAATCTTACTTCATTCTCGCACCACACATACTGCCGATTGGCCAAACCGATGTGTTCAGTCAACTAAGGGGTGGTCTAGTCGAAATCTTGGCTAACAAAGCAACGTTAGAGAAACAAAACAAAAGAGAAATCACGTCAGTGATACTGGTCAGATGAGGACAATACCCTATTGGCTTTTAAGATTGACAGCTGAAATAAGCAAGTCAACCAGACTCACCAATGCATATCTGTTGACGCACGTGTTTCGAATCGGTGACCCGAGCACAATCTAGCTTGTATTGCACGAGTAGGCCGATCAAGCAAGGAAACAAATGAGTACCGACTTGCTCTCTAACGTACCAATAATCGCTGGAGACATCTGTTGCGAGTCGTGTTTTGCTAGATGATAGTGCTGTCATCGTTACGAATCGCCCTGCATAACATTCAATAGCGCACTGTAGTTTCCTTTGCAACGTGATGAAGCAGCTTCAAAAGTAACCGTGTGCGAGGTCCGCGAAGGTTTGGTTGTCTTTGATCTCAATCGCGTTGACTAAAAGTTGATGATCATGATAATGTTGCATGGATTAGAATAGCGTGGAAGCGTCGTTCGATGCGTGGATGCAGTCCGGTGTTGCGAAAGAGCTAGCGCGGCGGCTCGTTTTAGTCACCTGCGGAAGAAGCGAGTCAGCTACGTCGACGATCTCACTGCGGAGGACAAAAGTATCCCCGTGCGATTTGGTAGGATATTGCCAAATCCACTCAGCCGTTACACTCGAATACTTTTTGTGCTGGTCTTGCGGACTCGAAGAAATTCATGTTCCAGCACCCGTAAGAGTCGACGCTGCCAAAGGTTGTCCGGCTTCGCTGCTTGCCTCTCTTGACTGGCTGCAGCCTGAATCACGTGTCTTTACGCGGCGTGTAGGAAGCAATAATGGCTGGAATTGCCCTTTTCGCGACATCGAACAACACGAAGCAACTGACCAAACGCACTTCGATCCAATGTGCAATCTCACTCCATCGGTTGCACGCTCAACATGTCAAGCTACTCGGACTGTTCTTCACTTCTTTCAGGCCCTGGACCAGACTCAGACTATCTCCCTTACGATGCGGATTACAGCTACTAGCCCTTGCTCCCCAGCTTCGTCAGCTCTCTCCTGACCTGGAAACCTCAGAACATCCCCTTCCTCAGTCTTCCACCAGAAATCAGAAATCGAATATATCGACTGGCGTGCGAACCCAGACACCCATCATACAATGATCTCACACGCTTCGATCTGACCTGTCCCTGAATGTTTCCCTGCTGGGAGAGAGGAGGCTTGATGTACGCTTGCAAGCAAGTGAGAAGCGAGTTTATGCCTCTGTTCATCGCCTCTACATTCTTCCTGCTGCATCTGGGCTATTGGGAGGAACAATCTGGCCTCCAAACCGTAGCTTGGTTCAAGGAAGCCGGCCCTGCTCTAACTTCGCATATTCGCCGGCTGCAAGTTAACTTTGGCGTGAGCTGGTCGGACAAATCTCGTACCATTTTCGCTCCCTCCTACATCAAGTCTGCCACGTCAGTGACTGAAATTGCCGGTCTGCACATTGAAGTTTCAGGTGAAAGCCACCTTGAAATATCACTAGCCTATGACACAAAGGTCGACGAACGAGCTCTCCACGACATAGAGGCCAAAGTCGGACGAAGCCTCAAAGACGGCTCGACTGGCCTGATGGGCTTTGATGAGTTCAAGATCATGCACGAAGTGCTGCAGCAATATCATCCTGGCTTCATTTACAGAAAGAATCCACAAGATTTCTGAAGCTGCGTGTGGCTTCACCTGGATGGCAGTCTTGCGGGCAGGTGATTGCTTCAATGGGAATAGTTGAAAAGAGGATGAGCACATCACTCCTCTCGGCACATACGTCGATGAGTATTGTGACGAAGACTTTCATGCAGACACGACTTGATTGCATGGTTGCGAGGGACATGATTTGCTGGGGTCAACGCAACGAACAGACAGCTTTCTAGACCACGTAGCTAGCGAAGCGTGAGAAAATGGCTAACATGACAAAGAGAGAACTATTTCCGTGCGACTCAGATGATTCTTGCTGTAAAGATACTCAATAGACGACTCGTGTGTCTTGCGCAAATTTCGGAAATCTCATCCGGCTGGATATCAACTCTTACCGTCGCCCTAGTGTAACGCGGCGTCTAAACGATTGTGGAGGAATGCTCTACATATCGGTCTCCGCCAGAATATGATATTGCGGTGAGAACGGTCAAGATACAGTGAGACATACCTCCCTACGGACCATACCGTCTGGCACAAGTCTATACCATCAATTTTCGCCAGGGTTACCCGCGCAACGAGTCTCCATTTGGGCTTCCAGTTGTCATCAGCCTTGTCAAGTGATGGAAATAGCAACTTTTAACATTTCAGAATGCCTCTCTATTGGAAAGTGATAACCAATGTGTTTGCTAGGGATCGTTCCAACTTTTCCATGTCCTCATCACAGCGATCTCGTGTAACTTAGCTCAGTCTGGAAGCTATTGATTCGAGAGCATCTTTATTTGTGTTTTCACTAGCGACAAATTCACTCTTGCTTCTAAGCTGACTTTTTTACACCCATAGTGAGAAGGCTCTCCAGACTCAACGAGTAATCATTCTGTAAAGTGTTCCACCTAGCATGAAACCATCGACATGGCAGCTGACTTGTGGGATAGATGGGCAAAACCCCAAGAATAACTTCATTTAGATTAGTATGTGACACAAGTTGAGAAAAGTGGTAACAAAACAGAGTCTTAGTTCTTCAAAGAAACGATATCATGACCTATGCTGCCCAGCGTAAAGGTTCCATCCTTTGCATTAATTATTGCTGATGTCAATCCGTCATGATACAGCGACAATCCCCTTGGCGCAGCTGCACGGGGTCCCGTGGGGACCGCGGGAATCCCGCTTTAGCTCATTCTGGCTATCGCGGATCGCTTTGCGATTAGCTTACGGGCCATGGCGGAGATGCGGGGTCGAGAATTCCGGCGGATCAAGTACGAACGACATCTGGCCTCAGCTCAAACCAATGTTGTCCGCTTTCCTTGGCCTGCAAATTGATAGACCAACTTGTCTGACATCGAGAGCGACGAAGGCGCGATAGCTCTTGAGATACCATACGGAGTCTTCGATGCGTGTCTGCGGTCAGACGATGCCCATCAACTACAGGTAGGAATGGCGCAGTGGCGTCTCACTGGATGCTCATGCACGTCGCTTATCTTTGTCGCTGCATGCATCGCTGCATCTGGAGCGCATACTCATTCGGTGCACTAGTGGTTGTGCGGGCGGCATGAAAGAATCGGGCTGAAGATGCCGAGTCCAGTTCTCGTTACCTTGGTGGTTCCTCTCCCTTCCAACACAATCAGTCATTGCTTCCAATACTCTCAACACCATAACCTCTGGTCACGCAGAACGTCTTTCTTCTTCCAGCTGCTGGAACTTTCGCACAGTCTCGATATGAGCGGTACCACCTTATCTCATGATTCGTACGGCATCGGCATCATTTGCGCTCTTCTGGAGGAGAAGGCGGCTATGGAGATGATGCTCGATGAAGAGCATGAAAATCTGGAGCAAAAGTCTGGCGATCACAACAGCTACACACTGGGTAGGATTGGCAAGCACAACGTGGTTATCGCTTGCCTTCCCGGCGGCCATCAAGGCAAGGCGGCCGCCGCAACAGTCGCTGTACACATGATGTATAGTTTCCCAATCAAGCTCGGTCTGATGGTTGGAATCGGCGGAGGCGTACCCAGTCAGGTCCCCACTATTCGACTTGGTGATGTTGTTGTGAGCATGCCGGAGGGCACGCATGGGGGAGTGATACAGTATGATCTAGGAAAGCTGGAGACTGATGGTTTCCGTCGCAAGGGGCATCTGGACAAGCCTCCAAAAGCTCTTCTAAGCGCAGTGACATCGCTTCGAGCAAAGCATGAGCGAAAAGACCCCGATTTCCCTCGATACTTGACTGCGATATCGGACAACCGCAGGATGGCGACAAAATACGGCTTCCAAGGAGTACAGCATGACCGCTTGTTTGCTGCAGAAGAAATCCACTCTGAGAACCACCACATCTGCGATCATTGCTTATTGACTCTTCGGACGGTCCAGCGCGACCACCGCGATGAAAATACGCCTCAGGTCTTCTATGGTACCATCTTGTCGGGAGATCTAGTCATGAAGAATGGAGAAGAAAGAGACAGAAGAGCGGCAGCAGACAAGGCTATGTGTTTTGAGATGGAGGCGGCAGGCTTGATGAACGACTTTCCTTGCTTGGTTATCAGAGGCATCTCGGACTATTCGGACTCACACAAGAACGACAGATGGCAGCCGTATGCAGCGGCCACGGCGGCAGCATATGCGAAAGAGCTTTTGGGTGCTTTGAGTGCGCAGGAGGTCGAGAAGCTCGGGCCTGCAAGTATGCCTAATGCCCCATGACAATTCTTCACCTGCGCCACGGGTGCTGTCCGCCAACGCTAACATCGAATATCTAAGAGAAACATATAGTCCCTTTCAGTTTAAAGGGTGTTCCCGCGATCGATCACTTTGTGCAACGAGTCAGTGATATGCAAAAACTGGAGGAGTACTTCTTCCCTCAGCAACCCCACCTCACGCGTCGCAAGATGTTTGTCGTTCACGGCCTTGGTGGCATCGGCAAGACGCAACTTTGCATTGAATTTGTCCGACGATATCAAAAGAAGTACAGTGCAGTGTTCTGGCTTGATGGATCATCCGAAGATGCTCTACAACGATCCTTGATCGATGTCGTTGCAAGGCTTCCTACCGACGAGGTACCGCTTGGTCTCGTCCAAGCTGCTGAACAAGCCAGTCCTGATGAGCGATCGATAGTACGAGGCGTCATGGATTGGCTGTCCCTACCGTCCAATCGACAATGGCTTCTTGTCATCGACAACGTTGACCGTGATCATACGACCAAAGTGAAGGATCCCTTAGCCTATGATGTCAAACAGTATCTCCCAGCAGCAGACCATGGTAACATGCTTGTCACAAGCAGGCTATCGACGCTGATGGCGCCCCGGAACAGCCTGCGCCTTACTGAAGTTGATCGTGACCAAGGTCGAGCTATTCTAGAAGCCATAGGCGGAGAAACACTGTCAGGTACGGTGACAGCCTATTGATGGTGAATTGGTCGAGCGGCCGAGCTCAAGTTGACATGTAATTATAGCGCAAGATGAGGGAAGCGTTGATGTACTCTTGGAAAAACTAAGCGGGCTTCCTCTTGCTCTGACACAGGCCGCAGCCTACATCGGCCAAACGGCTATAAGCATCGTTCAATATCTGGAGTACTACGACAGTATGTGGAAAGATTTGATGGAACAGCAAGACGAGTATCCGCTGCAGGAGTATGCACAACGAAGTGTGTTGACGACCTGGAAGATATCTTACGAGCAAGTGAAGAAGCAGAGCGAGGAAGCCAGCAACTTGTTACAACTCTGGAGTCACCTATATGCTCGCGATCTTTGGTATGAGCTTCTTGCTTGTACTAAGGAGCTTGAAGCAGAAACTTTCGTGCCGAGCTGGCTGACAGGATTGGCACAAAACAGGCTCAAATTTGACCGCGCTCTGTCGCTGCTCATCAAGTACTCGTTGGTGGAGGGCAAAGCAGAGACAGCTAGTTACGCTATGCATTCTGTCCTACACTCCTGGTGCCATTGCCTAGTGGAAAGTGAGGCTGAGAGAGAGTCGTTCCGGAAGCTAGCGGTGAATATAGTCGGGGAAACGGCGCCCTCCAAGAGCGCGAAGGAGTACTGGGTTCTTCAGAGGAGACTATTACCACACGGTCAGGCAATTTTTACGGGTATGAAGTCGAACTCAAAAGCAGAGACGAACCTTGATGTTACATGGGCATATCAGGAGCTGGCTGGCATATTCAAGGCTCATGATCGATACATTGAAGCAGAAGAGATGTACGAGCGAGCACTAGCCGGGAAGGAGAACGCACTCGGACTCGAGCACAAGTCGACACTCGACACCGTCAATAACCTGGGCCTTCTCTACCGCGACCAAGGCAGGCTCGCAGAAGCAGAAGCAATGTACGGGCGAGCACTAGCCGGGTATGAGAAGGCACTCGGGCCCGAGCACACGTCTACACTCATGACTGTCAACAACCTGGGCATTCTCTACCGTGATCAAGGTAGGCTGGTAGAAGCAGAAGCGATGTACGGGCGAGCACTAGCCGGGTACGAGAAAGCACTCGGGCGCGAGCACACATCTACACTCGACACAGTCAACAACCTAGGCACTCTTTACGCCGATCAAGGCAAGCTCACAGAAGCGGAAGCGATGTACGAGCGTGCACTGGTTGGGAGGGAACAAGCGCTTGGGCCCAAGCACACGTCTACACTCGGCACAGTCAACAGCCTGGGAAATCTCTACGCCGACCAAGACAGGCTCAAAGAAGCGGAAGTGATGTACGGGCGAGCACTGGTCGGGTACGAGAAAGCGCTTGGAGCAGAGCACACGGACACACTCACGACAGTCAACAACTTGGGAACTCTCTGCAAGTCCCAGGGCAAGCTTGTAGAAGCCGAGCAAATGTATGGGCGAGCACTAGCCGGGTATGAGAAGACACTCGGACTCGAGCACACGTCTACACTCATGGCAGTTAACAACCTAGGCACTCTTTACCGCGACCAAGGCAGGCTTGTAGAAGCAGAAGCGATGTACGGGCGAGCACTAGCCGGGTATGAGAAGGCACTCGGGCCCGAGCACATATCTACACTCATGACTGTCAACAACCTGGGCAGTCTTTACGCCAATCAAGGCAGGCTTGCAGAAGCAGAAGCAATGTACGGGCGAGCACTAGCAGGGAAGGAGAAGGCACTCGGGCGCGAACACACGTCTACACTCAACACAGTCAACAACCTAGGCCATCTCTACGCCGATCAAGGCAAGCTCACAGAAGCGGAAGCGATGTACGAGCGAGCACTGGCTGGGAGCCAGAAAGTACTCGGACCCGAGCACACGACCACCGTCGACCTAGTCCAACGGCTAAGTGTGCTACGAATTGTTCCTACGGCGTCTACATGTGTCGACGAGGTGCCTAACGACAAGTCTACTGTATTCGAGCAATCCAATTTTCGGTTCTCACATGATGCGACCTCTCCGTCTTCTTCATCAACAGGACCTAAGCTGATATCCCAGGTCGAGCAAAAGAAGCATCGTCCACGTAAACGAGACGCCTTCTTTAAAAAGCTCCATCTTCGTTAGACGGAGCCGGATACATGACGAATCACTCCAGGAGATGATGTTGATCGATTGTATCATGTTTTTGCTCCTTCCAAGATGTCTCTTCCTACTCTGGGCGGGAAATTACATCAAGAAGCCGAGATTACCACATGCAAAGATGTACAGGTGTGGTAGAGATCGAACGGCCATAGGCTCCCTCCACATACAAACATAGTCCAGGACTATGCTTCGGAGGTGCGCATATGAACCGCGTTACGATCGTTGGACACCTGGTCTATGTCGTGCCGATGACCAAACGTGTCGGACGAAAGCGAACAGGATCAAAGACCATACTACACAACATCAAGAAATGCGAATGGCCTGGCATACTATGAAGCGCATCTGTCATAAGAAGCTGTGTTCAGTTGTGGCGCGATGAGTCAGCCGACTCAGTCTTCTGATCTCAAACCTTGACTA
>SWBL01000656.1:0-13130 GCA_024195585.1 Aureobasidium sp. EXF-3400
AAATGGGGTTGTGGTCTAGTGGTATGACATCTTCTTAGCATTGCTCTTCGAGCATTACTGAGTGGAGAAGGTTCTGGGTTCGATTCCCAGCTACTCCATTTTTGCTTGTTCTACGTTATGGTTGTCGTCAACTTTTGTTTGTGCAAGGCACACAAATCCACATGTCTTCTGCAAGGCTTTGTTTGTGGACAGCGAGAGTCGAATAGGTCTGCCGGATATTTGGACAACCGTGAAAGAGCCGTGTGTCTCTTGACTCGCCTGTCTTACCCAACTGCGTGCCTCTTTAATTGATTCCTATCAACCGATATCTGGTTCTCGTTCAGCGTACGAATGAACTCTGTCGCTTCCCAAGCGAGATCATTATCATATACTTTCCAACGCCGCAGCCATGAATTTCGTGCTCCGAGCAATGTAACATTGGACACAACCAGGCTGCTTGATGTTCGACCTATCGTTGCTTCTGTTGCATAGATCTAGAGACTTGATCTGTCAGCCTGCTCGCTCCTTTCTCGCAGAACGATCGGTAGACGGCTCACCTTCCATCGAACATCTCATTCACATATTTGATCTGCTGTTATCCTGCACGGGCCTGCTCGCAAGAAGTCCACGTGGAAAGCACCGACCCACGTGAATTTGAGTCGTGAACTCGTGCAGTCTCTTGAGTACCGACTCAGACCAGCCTCGAGGAAGGAAGGAAGTGTCAATGACACACGCCAGTCACACAAGGATGTAGTAGTCTAAACCTGACGTCTGACTGTCTATATCCTCACACTGAGACAGCCTTCGAACGAAAAACGTCGGACGGCTTCCTAGCTCAAGAGATCGCCAGGGCACAATCGTCAGATTAGCGGATAGCCGTTAGCGACACACAACCTGAGTCAACAAAAAGCTTGCTGCCTGACTCGGAAAGTCGATTTCCAGATTGACAGACGCAAATCAGAAGGGTCTTCGAGCCATTCCTATCAAGCGGACAGGAGCCTCTACTTCGAAGAATCGAGAAGCTCGAGCATGCTCCACGTTGCCACGAATATAGCTTCAATGTTTGGTGGGCTACTGTCCATAAGCGTCGCAACTCATATAAATATCTGGAGATGTCTTACCAAAAACAGCGTTAAGGCTCTTACGTTTCATGCTATGATGGAGCGGTTGAGGCCGTTCGTGGTCGAGCTTAATCTCACGGGCCTGATGCCGCACTACGAACCATGATGCGCCATCATGGTACTCTAGAATTCGTATATAACCCTGATGTCCCCCCCACAATGATCATTGTGTTTTGAGTATCTATCTTTCTGTTCCTATTCATATTCAATCTCTCTCCAATACTCATACTCACAATGTCTGCTCCCAAGACCACCCGCGCATGGGTCCTGTCCAACCCTCCCACCGACATGCCTGATGAGAACACCTTCAAGCTTGTCGAGCAAAACCTTGTTGAGCTGAAGGACGGCGAGGTCCTGGTCAAGACCACTTACCTCTCCAACGACCCCGCTCAGCGTGGCTGGATCGAGAAGGATGTTATCGCGTGAGTATAAGCAGCAATTATAACTATACAGAACCTCAGCTGACATGTATATCAGCGACCGCATGTACTTCCCTCCCGTCGAGGTCAATGCCCCCATGTCTTCCTTTGGTCTCGCCACTGTCATTGAGTCCAAGGCCGCCGACTTCCCTAAGGGCACCATCGTCAACTGCCTGACCAACTGGCGCGAACACGCCGTCATCGACACCACTCTCGGTGCCCCCTACGTTTCCAAGGTTGAAGGTCTCGCTGGTATCTCTGAGACCCACACTCTCGGTGCCCTTGGTCTCACTGGTGTCACCGCCTATCACGGTCTGGAGAACGTCAACACCACCAAGGACGACATTGTCGTTGTTTCTGGTGCCGCCGGAGCCACTGGCAGCATGGTCGTCCAAATCGCCAAGAAGCTGATCGGTTGCAAGCGCGTCATCGGTATCGCCGGCACAGCAGACAAGTGCAAGTGGGTGGAGAGCCTCGGCGCCGACGTCTGCATCAACTACAAAGATGCCGATTTCAAGCAGCAGCTCATCAAGCACACCGAAGGCTACGTCGACGTCTACTTTGACAATGTCGGTGGTGAGATTCTTGACTTGATGTTTACTCGTGTCAAGCGCTTCGGTCGCATTTCCGTCTGTGGTGCTATTTCAGAGTACAACAGCAGTTCTCCTCCTGGCTTTAAGAACTGGTTCGAGGTTATTTCTAACCGTTTCACTATCAAGGGTTTGATTGTGCTTGATGCTGGTGCTCGTTGGCCTGAGTATGTCAAGGAGCTTTCTGAGGCTGCTGTCTCCGGTAAGATCCAGATTGGCGATGCCAATGAGACTATCGTGCCTACTGCCTTTGAAGATATTCCCAAGACTTGGCTCAAGCTGTTCGAGGGTGCCAACACTGGCAAGCTTCTCACTCAAATTGTTTGAGCGTCTTGTTTTCTCGTTGTATCACGACAAAAGCATTTGCAGGAGTTGGCCCAGATTTCCTTGTACTCATATCATGACCTTATCAAGACAAAAAACATATTTACAATAATCTCAAACCATTTCAAATTACTTTCCATACCGCATTGTGCCTTTGCCGGAGACAGCAAGGTAGTTGGAATTGATATTCATATGCTTTTGCTGGTAGAGACTTGAATAGCATCGACAAGTACGAGACATCTCACATTCACAAAAATCGAAGACGAAAAAAGATTTGAAGCAGCAAAAAGTTCATTTTCTTAGAAAATGCTCTGACTTTCTTCTCCTCAGTCACATCAATAGAAAACACACTGGTAGCTAATCAGTGCCATCTACCTGCAACAAAAAGATCAGAAAAGCGACTATCTAAATTCAGCAACAGCAAATGTGATCAAAAAGAATAACACCTGATCCGCTAATTTCCTCCAATGGTTTGCCATCTATCTAAAATCATCAAAGATGGGAGTAAAACAAAACCAGACGAGCTTGCCCAAGGCACGCCTGACTCTGAACACTCCATGTCTTTGCCATAGTAAGGTTGGGAAACCGTGACGAACCACGGAAAAAACCCATCAAACTATTTTTGCCCTTGTTTTTCTTCAGTGTCGTTGCTGCGAAAAACGATTCACTACCCCTTGTAAATTTGCTGATGTTGCTGAGATAGTCTGATGTTGGTGATACCAAACATCAAGACTGATTGTCACACTCAGTGCCCTGTTGGAGATGGGAAGCGCTGAGTGTTGGTTGGTCTTCATACTTCTGATTGATGATGATGTCGTTGTGTGTGGTCCTTGAGTTTGTCCTGTTGATTGGTGGTGTGGTCTTCTTCTTCTGCTTTTTGACGATGGCGATGGGCGCGACTCTGTGTTGTTCGTCTCAACATGGTGCGGCCCATCTGACGCAGATGCACTGCAGACTGTGCGGCCTCTTCGGTCCTGTCCGTCAAAACAGTTGTTGACCAGGCTCGACGAGTGCTGTCAGTGATGGCGTTGGACACCGATAAACGGTTGTCGCACGTCGCATAAGTGGCATCATCTGTTAGGGTTGAAAAGTCCCATTGACAGGTGCTTCACGTATGGCGTTTTGGTATGAGGCGCTGCAAACTGAGTGACGTATGTCATGGCTCGTCAAAGTCCAACGACACAGTTCAACTGTTTGTCAGTCACTCTCACGGTTTGGTTTTGGTGTTGCGCTAGACGTTCTGAACTGCGTGAACCCATTGCTGAGCAGACCGTTGGTAGCGAACGCAGTACTCAAGTTTCGGGATTGGGACGTCCGATGATGAGGCGCTGCAAAAAGGCGACATTGGCCTTGAAGACACTGCTGAAGCGACTCTGTGCCAATGGGTGATCAGTCCATTGACACGGTGCAGCAGACTGATGATGTCGGTGGTGCTTCTGCAGAAGCTGATAGTTGCAAGAGTGCCAGGCTTGACTTGATGTTGCAAGAGTGTGAGGCTTGACTTGAGGTTGCAAGAGTGTGAGGCTTGCGTTGATAATGAGTTGCAAGAGTATGAGGCTTGCGTTGAGTTGGACTTGTCGATGCGGTCGAGATTGTTGGCTACTCATAGTTGAAAGTCAGGTCGGTGGTTGACTGAAGTGTGATGAGACTGGTTTGCCGAGGCTTTGACGCTGTGGCGAGTTTGAAGTCGATGTAGAGAGGGCTTTTTGCGAACATGAGTTGATTATGGTGAAGACTGTACAGCACAAGGCTGTCGCGTTAAGCATTTTGATGTAGCCACGCTGGTGTCGGCTTCTCTTCATATGACCATGGTGAGAACTGTACAGCACGAATGCTGTCGCGTGAACGCTGTTTGATGTGGCGTACGCTGGTGTCTGTTTCTCTTCATGAATGTCGGGCTCGAGGTTCTGTGGAAGGAATGGGTGCTTCATATTGGTTTTGGTGCTCGTCTTGTAGTCTGAGAAACCGTGACTTGTGGGTGGAGTGGTGAGGTTGCCTTGGTGGTAGTGACCGAGTATCAGAGATGAGAGACGACAAGTCCTGTTGTTTTTGGTTTTGGTTTGAGTTGGTTTGGATTGGCTTGGTGGATGACGAGTAGTTGACTTAAGAAGTCGTTGGGTTGGTTGACGTGGTGACGTGGTTGCTTGTGATGGCAGTCGACGTCTGGCAGCTTGAAGCTGGCTTGTGTTTTGGACGAATTGCTGTGATTGCAGCTGTGCTCTTGTTCCAGTGGAAGAAGAATGAGAAGAAGAAGCAGAAGTGAAGACCAGTAGCTTGGCAGCTAAGAAAAAAAGTTCAGTCATGGTCGTAGTACTTGATGTGTATGATGTGTTGCAGCAACAGCACGATAGACGAAGTAGATTGAAAAAGACCCATGATGAAGTTGATGTGGCTCTGTAAAAGAGGCTTGATGAAGTGATACCAGAAGTGTGGCTTGGTGGAGAAATTCCAGAAAGGTGGCTTGATGGTGTGGCTCTATAAAAGAGACTTGGTGTCCATGGTAGTAATGGATGCTGGATACTGATGGAACAGTACACGTGACATAGAAGTATGAAGATCAAAAGTCTTGATGAAGTTGGATGAAAAAGAAACGATTTGGAGGAATGCGAGCGCTTTACTTATACGGCTCTGAGGGTCGACATGATTACCTAAGCTGCTGCCTGGAGGAAACTTTCTCGTTTGTTGGCCATGAGCAAGTTTTCGGTATACTCGTAGGCTGTGGTTGCAGCAGAGGGAGGTTGCACTGGCCATCCCGTCGTGAAACTAACTCATCAGTGAAAAATTTGCAATGGCTTGACGATCCTGCAGAGAAGTATTGGACGATCCAGGTCATACGTTTCGTACAGCAGAAGATGCTCGAAGGAAACAGTTCCCAAAAGCCTGAGATGATTTGATAGAGTGTCTCGATAGAAGGCCAGAGAATGTCCCGACGAGAATGTTTCTACAAGAAGCTCCCGACATTGGGTCGTGTCTTCGCCAGGACTACTTACTTGCCAATCGTTTATGCTTAGTAAGGTCTTCTTGCCAAATGCGACGAGAGAGATATCGAGACGAGAGCAACAGCGATGGTTGTTAGAGGTTCGGGCGATCCTGCCTCTTCTGGCGATATGCGAAAGCGCAAATCGAGAAGGTCTGCCGAGGCAAGACTAGCCTCGGCATTTTCGGTATCAGGCCGCGTCCTCTCGGCCATCGACTTTGTTTAGAGAAACGAGCTACCGAGCAGAATAGAAAGCAGCAGTGTAGGTCGACCATCTGTATTTTTGACAGTTTCAACGCACAACATTGCTCAAAATGCCTTCCGACATGTCAAAGACGGATCTCAGCAACCTCGGCCGCCTTATCGCAAGCAGAACAGACAGCCTCGTAGACCGCCTCGTCCGCGTCCTCTCCACACCAGCAGGAAGAGACAAGACTCTCTGCACCCTTCAATACCTCCTCATCGTCGTCTACACCCAGCTCTCGCGTCTCCAAGGTCTGAGATATCGCCGCTTCCTCCTCTCCGTAAGCCGCAAGCTCGGTGCTGTCCTGTTACCTGGAGAAACTGTCGTCGCAACACTCTCACCACCCGAAGACAAACTCAGCCATGTTATCAAAGGCAGCAAGGCCCTGTCAGAGTTGATCAGCGATTTCAGATGCTTCTCCCGCGTCGTCGAGTCGTTTGATCTGTATACCTGGGCCAAGGGCACATGGAACAGTCCTCCTGAGGACGGTCTTGTCAAAGCTGCTGTCTGGGGTCAGATTTGGACCATCACCGCATACCAATGGTACGAGAACGTGGCTTATCTGGCGTCAAAAGGTGTGCTGCGCGGTGAGAGGTTCGACACCAAACAGCAAAACAAGTGGTGGGTGTGGAGCTCGCGTTACTGGATGGCCTACATTGCACTAGAAGCTGTACGACTGGCTCGTGTGTACCAGCTACGCCCAGCTGTTGCGTCGTCAGGAGAGGGTGTGGAGAAAAAGGCAGACACTCTGGAAGCTGAGGCTCTGTGGAAGAGACAGATGACTGTCAACATGGCTTGGGCTCCGGTTTCCTATCATTACAGCTTGGAGTCTGGTGCCTTGAGCAGTGACTGGCTGGGTGTTCTCGGCCTCATTGCTGGTGCTACTGGTTTCCGCAATTTATGGCGCCAGGCTGCGTAAATGTATTGATGAACGATATGACGGCCCTGAAAATTAGATTATGCGATTTGCAGCTGATGTACGGCTTTGTATATAGACTCTTGAAACCTTCCTATTCGATTACTCGTACTCAGTCCTCACTATGGGACATTCCATGTCCAGGCGTCTGTCATGACAGATATTCCAAGCCATCGGCTCAGAAGCAATCGACTCCATCCAACCCAGTATTCATTATGCATTAAACGTCCTCTTTCTCCAACAAAGGCAGCTTCTCATCCACCGCCCGCTCTTCCTCGCTCTCGCAACCCCAGTACAAGCAGTCCCAGCAAAATCCAACCAGGGCCACAGCTCCAGCTCCAGGCAACACTCCAGTAGCTGCCCAGAAGCACAGTTGCACCCAAGCACATCCATCAAAGATGCCCGCTCCGAGACCATATTTGACAATCACCGAGGCACCAAGCATACCTCCCAACGCCACTCTT
This sequence comes from Aureobasidium sp. EXF-3400, assembly GCA_024195585.1. Lineage (NCBI taxonomy): Eukaryota > Fungi > Ascomycota > Dothideomycetes > Dothideales > Saccotheciaceae > Aureobasidium > Aureobasidium sp. EXF-3400. The sequence continues at coordinate 7,035 of SWBL01000656.1, forward strand.
GCAATACAAAGTGCACGATCATCTTGTCTGAGGCACAACAAGATGCTAAAGCCATGCAGACATTCGAAGAGCGAGAACAAGCCCATAGGGGCGAGGACAAGGCCATCGTACAGGTAGCGATACAGCGAAGTCGGTATTACTCTGCCAGAGAAGGAAATGTCGATGTTGAGGTAGTACCAAGATATCGTGACCAGCATGTTGAGGACGAGACAGAAGAGCAATGTCCCTGGTCCAGGCGTCTCGAAGTTGAGTCGTGACCGTGTTTCGACATGCTCATCTTGTTCTTCCAAGCGATGCCGTGATGATGGTGTAGTCTTGTGGATTAGGGCCATAGCAGCTGTGTACTCTTCGTTGACCGTTGATGTCGTTATCGGCGGGAAACCGTTGGATGCAGTGATAGTCTTTTCACCGTCCATCTACTCGATCGATAATGGGGTTGGAAGCACCGTTGCAAAGAAGATCCGGAGAGAGAAAGCGAAAGTCTGCAACTACACAGATATGCTAGCAGATGCTGATGAATATATCCTGGTTTACGTGGGATGCTATCGAGTAGGCAGCATGAGCACTGCTTGGCTGGAAATTGCGTGATGGGCAAGCGTGGATTGCGTGCTGTCTGTGGTGGGCTCAAGACGCGGATTGGCTGCAGAGAGAAAGTCGCCAGTCATGTAAAATCGAACAAGGACCGGAAAAAAGGTTTAGGACGGACATGAACCGATATGTATACTTCGAAGAGGAAAAAAGAATCACCTACCTGGTTCTCGTGGTCAAACTAGCCCGAGTCAACATTCTCGCGAAAAGAGGAAGTCGCAGCTGAGAAGGTCATGGTTCCGCTGCGCGATCCTTCGGGCGCGGGACCCAATTCAAGCCACAAGCAACCGAACATTGGTTTAAGCTCGACCGAGGCGTCTTGAATCATCCAAAGGATATGCGATCATCTCGAAGCTAATTCGAGAGCCTCGAATACGAGAGCAGTTCAAGATATGAAGCTCGTCCGAGCAGAAGACATGGAGAAAGATGTCTTGTCGTGGGCTTTGACGGTCTGTGGAAAGTCGAGGCCCTCACTCATTACCGAGGTGGCACGGTGCACGTTCTACATTTAGAGCCTTATAGATGAGCTTGAATCTCGACAATCTCGCTGCTCGTTAAGAGACAAGTACTTGCTATAGAGCTATGGCCTTCGGGTGTCCAGTGTAACCATTTGGTCACACGAGGACGCAGATGGCCAAGGGATAATCAAAGTGAAAGTAAAATAGGACCCAGTCATACTGCCAATTCTACAACTACCTGCTAGGATGGACATTGACCATCGGCAGAGGCTTGGCTACTTCGTCCTCGTTCGTCTCGGGCGTGCTCGTGCCTTGAGGTGTGCCGATACCAGAGAAGGGAGTGATCGCTCCTGATGGTGCAACGGGATGCTTCAGATCTTCAGGGCTGTCGGGAACGATCTGGGCCGGGATTCCAGAGACGTGGATACGTCTGGCTTCGTTGTTGTATGATGCAGGGACGATCTGGTGTATGACATGTTAGCAAGCTGGAAGCACCTCAGATGGTTGTACGGCATACCTCAATGATCTCATCGCGAGGGAACTGCAGTTTGGGAATATCGCGTGCACCGCAAGCCATCAGATAACCGTAAAGGACTCTCAAAACACTCTCATGGGCGACAATCAGAAGATCGTTTTGCTCACGCTCGAGTTCCAAGATGATGGGTTCCAGGCGGACTGCCAGATCGTGGTAAGACTGCAAATACATCAGTTTGTGTTTACACGTGACAGAACTTTGGTTTCATTCTTACCTCCGCACGAGGGTAGCGGTGATGGTACGGATCAAGCTCATGCTTGCGCACCTCTTCAGGGTATTGGTCTCGGATCTTAGCCTCGGACATCTTCTCGCACACACCAGGATTCAGCTGACTCATCTGAGGGCGTTGCTTCACAGAGTATCCCAGACTTCCGAGATAGTGAGATGTCTCAACTGTACGTCGTCTGGTGGACGTCCAGATCGTCAGAGGCTTCAACGGAATATCGGGGCCACCTCTCTCGATAAGTTGTTTACGCTCGTCTTCTCTGTGGTTGATAAGAGCGTCACCCATTTTCTCCGAGTAAGCAACACCATCTTCGGAAAGCGAAGCGTCGGCTTTGTAAGAGTCTTCGTCTCTTGTCGTACCCGCTCTGGCAAAATAAACCGATCGGTGCTTGGTGTGGAGGTTCAGAAGGTAGAAGACAATCCGCTGAGAGAGGTAGTTGAAAGCACAGTTGTTGACAACCACTCGTTCTCCAGCATTGATCATTTTCACGTAGTGCAGCTCGGCCTCCTCCATGGATTCGAAATGAGGGATACGAGCGTTGATCCTGGCCAGATAGTCTTTGACAGCGTCCTTATCAGACCAACCTTGGTAGTCAGGTGACGAGATCTTGACACTGCGGACGTTTTCCTCGATGATCTTCTCATCTGTGCAATGCGACTCGATAAAGAGTGTCTGCACATTATGCTTGGAGAACTCCTTGGCAAGGGAAATGCGACCAGCAGCAGAAGGATTGACAGCATCATAGATAGCAATCTGGCCGTTTTCGTGCTCGAGGAAGTTGTAAATATCCTCTCTACATTTTCTGAGAATCTTCTGACGAAGTAGCACAGAAGAAGGCGAAGCATTGATGAAAAAGTAGTCATCGGGAACGTCTTGACCCTCGCCCATGGTCGCTCTTCTGTAGTCACCAAGATGGAAGATGCGGGTCTTTACACCGAGCCAGCGTAGATATCTGGCGAGAGCAACTGAGGTGTGAGTCTTGCCACGAGCGGGCAATCCGACCGTAGCAATGACCATTCTACCAGAGTGGAATAGGCGGCCAGACTCGGTGCTGTAAAGTTGAGCAGGAGCCATGCTCTCTTTCTCGGGTAAGTCATGGATAGCATCAACGAAAGTGCTTGATCTGCGCTTCCAGTTCGGTGAACTAGCCATCACATCGGCAGTACTATTGCGAAGTCTTGTCTTAGTAGGTGCACAACAGGATGCATGGCTATGGAAGACTATAAAAGTGTGGGCTATTGCCATGTTTGCAACCGATCAAAGAGAGGAATGAAATGACAAAGGGTCCAGAACAAACGTACAGAAGAGTATCCATGGTTAAAAAGAAGGGCAATTGAATGCCGGTAGAATCAAAAGGTGGTGGATGGATAAATTGGTGATCGTTTCCGGCGCGCGAGAACAGGTGAGCGATGAGACAAGCAGCTGATCTTGGCAGTATGCAAGGTGGTGTTCCGCACGATGGATAAAGGCGAGGTGCAGAGCAAAGCAGACAGCAGGAAACGGAAGCAAAAGCCGGAAGTAATAATGCGTCGACTGGTAAGAACAGTACTGAGCTACTTTGTGGTGTAGATAAGAGGCAGAGAGTGATATGCGTTGGGTCTCGGAGGTCATCGGTCCAATCAGCTCCCGGCCTAAATTTTTGGCAGCGTCGGTCGCGCAAAGAAGCAGACAGCAGTGTCAAGTCATCATCATCAACGCACCATTCTTTGAGAGAATTGTCGCGCTGCCATTTGCATTCACGCCGTGTCAGAGTCGACCCGTCGCTTAGAATCTCAGTAGAGTCCCGTCCTCGCCGCCTTCTACCACCGGCGCCCCAAGACTCGTCCACTCGCCCTCATTGCAAAAGTCTACATCATGACGTCGCTTCCCATCACCACCACTCCCTACCCTCCCGTGGCGCCTGTCGCTCCTGTCGCCGAGAAGAAGTCTGGCGCTCTGTCTGCCGTCTCCAACAATGCTCTGGCTTCGGCGCTGAAGGACACATACTCGGCTTTCCAGGCACGAAGAGAGGCTCTGGGCCTCAGCAACCCCGGCACCGTCGAGAACGTCGCAAAGGAGGTCCAGCGCGATGTCTTCCTCAACAACCTGTCCTTCTCCGGTCTGCGCGCCGACCTCACAAAGGCTTTCAGTGTCTCGCCGCTGTTCCAGGTCTCGCACGCCTTCTCCCAGGGCTCTCAGCAAATACCTCCTTACGCTTTCCTTGCCCTCTACGGCACCAACAAGGTACCTACATATTCTGCTCGCTCTCAGACTACCTGAACGCTGACACGTCTAGATTTTCTGCCAAGGTAACCTTGACAGCGACCTTTCCCTCTCTGCCCGCTTCAACTACCGATGGACTCCTCGCTGGGTCACAAAGACCACTACTCAGATCCAGGCTGGTGCTCAAGGAGGCGCTCAGTTCTCCCTCGAGAACGACTACGTTGGCAACGACTTCACTGCTCAGATCAAGGCCATGAACCCTTCTATCCTCGATGGCCCTCTTACTGGTATCTTCATCGGTAGCTACCTTCAGAGCATCACTCCCAGACTCGCCCTCGGTCTTGAGGCTGTTTACCAGAGACCCGCTGCCCAGATGGGCCCCGAGGCCATGATCAGCTACGCTGCCAAGTACAAGGGCGAAGACTGGATTGCCAGCGCTCAGCTCATGCCTTCCGGTGGTGTCCAGGGTTCTTACTGGAGAAGACTTTCCGCTCAGCTCGAGACTGGTGTCGACCTCAACTTGCAATTCGCTGGCAACCCCATGGGTGGCATGAGAAAGGAGGGTGTCGCCACTCTTGGTGCCAAGTACGACTTCAGAGCCAGCAGTTTCAGAGCCCAGGTCGACACTGCTGGTAAGCTCGGTGTCTTGCTCGAGAAGAGAATCGTTCCCATGGTCCAGATCACCTTCGCTGGTGAGCTCGACCACGTCAAGGTAAGCACACTACACCCCGCACTTCTCTTCCCAGATCACTGACCATTTTCTACTAGAACGCCGCCAAGGTCGGTCTTGCTGTCTCCATCGAGGCTGCCGAGGAAGAGGTCATGGCCGCACAAGAGAGCGCCATGTCCGCTGGCCCCGTCACCCCTCCCTTCTAGACATCTCGCAGTGGAGTCTCCCTTACCCTGCCGTGTACATTATAAAATTTGACCCTTTCTTCCATTGTCTTTGTTGTTGTCAATAGCTGGCCCTTTATCTCCTGGCTTCTGTAGGAAACAGATGTTGTCTGTTTTGGCATGGAGATGTCGATGGATCCTGCATTGTTGTAGTTTAACGAAGGAAAGAGGGAAAGGAGGCTCTTGGACCAGACATGAAAAAGGCGGAGTCTCGATCACATATGCATTTTCTGTATTCTATGCTCTTTACCATTGGCATCTTTGTGCATCTCCTGTGTTGACAACGTTTCCTCTATCTCACTTCCAATCATGCATCGAGATTGTGTCTCGGTTTTCAGCGGCACTGGGAAAAGTACAAGCCGGCCAACGTTCAGTGAAAAATATACATGGTGCCACAGTAACATAACTTTTGCACGGAAAGTATGAAGAGTGAGATCTCGATCCCGTCTGCAGCCCCTGGCAACTGATACGACGCCTCCCAACTGGTTGCTTCAGCCAAAGACGGTGAAGGCAAGCGGTAAGTCGACAATCTCGATCGTTCTGATGTAAAGCTCCACCTGTTCTTGAGGCCCAGCCTCTTTTCACATGTCTGATAAACAAGCAGCTCGTGTGCGCGTTTCATTCGACTAATTGCAGAGCTCTCACTTGACGTCACAGCTGTGTGACGTTCACCCCGCTTTGCAAGGCAGCAGCCACCGAGTGGCCAGGTCGTCCCCTCACCTCGGCCTAAGAGTCTGAGCCCCACGTTAAATCGCTCATTGGAGGCTCTAGTCAGAAGAGGCGTACGCAAACAGTGGTGTCAGGTGGCTCCTAATAGTGGAGGAACAAGGAAGTAGCGTAGTGTGGCTGAATGAAGGGAGCGTAAATCGTCACCCGTAGAAGTGCTTGGGCGTGATTGGACCAAGGTGGAGTGGGAAAGAACGTCCAAGTGAGAGCTGGCCTCAGTGAAGAAAGCGCGTACGTCATATGCAAACAGAGCTCCCGCAGAGCTATCCCACCACTACTTAAGAAGCTCTTCTCACACTCTCCCTCCAACCTTTCTTCCTCCATCAACAACTCATCCAAACACATCTTCTCTTTCAAACCAAACCAACCAACCACCAACCACATTCAAAATGTCTGCTCCCAACGCCAACAAGCCTAACGAGGGTATCGTCGGTCAGATCGGCAACTCTCTCAACAACGCCGCCCAG
>SWBL01000657.1:0-13077 GCA_024195585.1 Aureobasidium sp. EXF-3400
CACTAGATAATTGACATGGAATGGCATGTTAGCTAGAAGTAGTGGCATGGCATGGCATGGAGCCGAAATTCCACCGATTCCATGTAACATCCGCTCTGGCACCTTGGCGAAACAGAGCACTCTGCATAAACACGCCATCTGCTCTGCTCTGCTCTGCTGCTCTGCTCCACAGAGCACGACAGAGCACACAGAGCAACATGCATACACTTATTGTCTATCAAGTATATAGGTAGGCAGGACCTCGGTAGGAGGTCCTGCGTTCAACTCAAATAGTTATTCAAACAGTCCCTTTGGTTTACACTACACAACACACTACTTGCTTCACTTGCTTGACACTCCTCTTCACGAGTACAAATCCCGTGACTAGTTATTCTTCTCAGAATAGTTGGCCATAACACCACGAGACCCGAGACAGCCTTCTAGGCCTGCATTTTCAACACCACACACCATGATCTTAGCGACTTTGGTGTGGAGAACTGTTCGCCAGGCTTCAGAGCCTCTAGCTCTCCAAATGTAGCTTGCACAGACGTCATTACGTGGAGTTATGTGGTGTTGAAGTTTGACGTGTTTCGGTGAGGGGCACGCATTATGCGCATGGACACGTTACCCTAACAAACGAGCCGCCAACACAAACGAGTCGCCAACTTAGTGTGCCAACACGATTCTTCAGCTTCAGTTTCTACACTCTCAGCCAAACCAGATGCAATTGGAGGGAAATGAAAGCCGGGTATCGTTGGCTATAGAAGCTATCAAACAAACCCAAAGCTAAGCGTCTTAGCCGCTTCCAAGTTCTATGAGATCCCACGTGAAACATTACGCGACCGAATACATGGTCGATTGTCTCGCAGCAATACCACGCCCAGATCGAGATGACTTACAGATCTGGAAGAATCAACGATAGTCCAGTACATGCTTGACCTAGATGAACGCGCATTTCCACCTAGACTGGCTGGTGTGGAAGAATTGATGTGTCCTGACTGATCGCTATATAGCCCTGTGAGGCATTATTGTCATTATCGAGAATGCTCATACAGGCGTAGCCTTGGTATGTATAGATCTCTTGCTCGCTCACCATGGTTTCTAGATTGTCCGGGAAGACGCAACCGTACCCAAAGGCGCTCTCATCCCCAATATTGTCGTTCTGGAAGATATAGTCGACATAAAGTCCGCTCCCATCGCTGTTCGCACTTCCGGATTCTTGTTTGTCTTGTCTACGGGCAACCTTTGGCCTTCGAAGACTACTGCTCAATTCATGAATGAGCTTTCCGGTTGTTGTATCAAGACAGTTGGAGTAGTAGGCTTGGAAACACCGTTGCGTATCGCACATGTGATGAGCGACAAGAATGGGAGTTCTGGTAAAGTTGGCCTTCCACTGGTCGAGTGGAGAAGCACCTCCAGGAATGCCAGAAAAGCAAGTGACTATCTTGACTCCGTTACGTGAAAATCCTCATCGGCCCAGTCTGACCGGAGTCCCTGCTGTCCAGGCCATGCCGCAAGGTGGAAAGCCCGGCCACAAAAGTGCTTACTGCTGTGACCACGTAAACAGTGAAGCGTATGTGATTGCTCCTAACGTGGTCAGTACCATGGAGATCAAGCCAACGTCCGCTCTTTTCTCGAGTCCGTTTTGATGGAAGTGTTCGGCCATTTCTCCCGAAGATCGAACAGACAGAGAAAGCTCTTCAGTGGGTAGCGCATGGGCAGCGGTCACGAGCAACAGAGCTGCGAGAAGGTAGAACGAAACGGTGCACGGGGCTCTAAGGGCAGTCATGATTTGGGACAAGAATTGTGGTCGAGCAGGCAGGGAATAGTGCAAGCAAGAAACGATTTGATCCGCAAGGTTCCGCTGTTCTGCAAGCATTGCTTGGTATACGTAGGGCATAGATAAAAGTCAAAGCAACTCACCGGGTTTTCCCTGTGGCCATCATGCAATGCCTATTGAAACCTTAGTCTCTTCGAACTCCTCATACTCTAGCAAGAACTAGTTGAATATGATCTGGAAAAAGGATTTTCAAGATGGTTCTTTTGAGAAGAAGTAGCAAGAACACCAACCAGATCGACTAGATCGTCGGTATCGTTTGACCTCTCGAATCAGTCTAGCCCCCCGAAGTCATCACCGATATCCCTAGGAACATCTATTAGAAGCACAATGAAAAAGATAACACATTCACAAGAAACCGACATGGTGCTAGATATCAAGAACCTTGATGCAGAGGGACGTACTGGAGCGAATCACATGACAAAAACCAGACACCGAATCCTAGTAGCGATCAGATCTAACGAAGGACTTGACAACGTCGTCCTAAACCAATTCATGATTCGTCACACGAACAAAGATGTCCATCTGGCATACTTCAAGATTGACAAAGATGCAGAAAAGATAGCTAGAGCCCATGCAGACGAATAGATCGGAATATTCCTCAGGGGAGCCAGGCTCATGGAATCTACCTGGTATCCTATCAAGGTAGACTTCATCCCGAAAAGGGAAGCCACAGACCCAGAGACAGGAAGAATCAGTCAAGAGGCAAAAGAAGCTTTTTCTGATGAAAACGAAGTTAAGTCAAGACCATGAGATGGCTAGGAAGACCAAAAGAGTACGCCTCCCATGCATCTGCAGTTACCAAACTGGCAACGAAGGAACAAGTGGAAAGACTGTTCCAAATGCAAGCAAATGGCGAAGAAGTACATCTATTTGGGTGCATGGTCAACGTCTCAAGCTTCAATGACAACAAGGGTCAAGAGGATGTTCTAATTGCTATCAGTTCGATCATATCCAGAAAAACTGTAAAAATACCACTGTATGCTCCTGGTGTGCACAAGCAGGCCACTACAATTGCAGGCAAGGAAAACCGAGATGCAACAACTGTGGAGAAGAACACCCAGCAACATATAAAAAATGCCCAGAATGCAGAAAGCAGCAGGAGAGAGCCATCAATCTACGTCGTCATGAATAGTACACTCAATATCCTTCAAGCAAATTTTCGAGAAAGTTCAGGAGTTCAGGACGCATTATACAACGACTCGGATATTTGGGAGTTTGATGTCATCCTGATTCAGGAACCAAACTACCAGGAATTCGATAGAAGAATACGGAAGAATACGCATGACTGGAGTCGGTCCCAACTTCGAATCCATTCAAGCAACTAATGCGAATAACATATTATTCGATCATGCATATGGGTAAACAAGAAGAACGACTTCAGACAAATTGCAACAAACAGTAATGACATTACGATTGGCGTACTAGGGATTGATGGAAGAAACATCCTAGTGGTATCAGTTTACATCCCATGCAGAGGACAGGTTGTGGTGGAAGATAATGGAGAAGTATTCAACCGATTGCAGGAGATCCAATCAGCCATCACAAATGAACGAGCCAGGGATCCAGAGCTGGAACTATGCATCGCCGGAGACATGAATCGCCATGACATCTTGTGGGGAGGAGCCACAATTACCAATGGTGTGAGACAAGGTGAAGGCAGCAGAATACTGGATTCCATTGAAGAAAATGATCTACACATTGCAACACCAAGAGGAATGATCACACAGGAGCGAAACGAACAAAGTTCCACAGTCGATCTGATAATGCTAAGCGAGAAGCTATACGAAGATAGAACAGTATGCAAGGCGTTCGAAAATGAGTATGGATCTGATCGCAGAGCTATTCACACGGCCATCAACACACCGACTAAACAAGATGCAACGAGACTCCAAGGTACGATATCCAGAAGGCAGATTGGAAGTCAATTCGAGATCATATTCAGAGGACAACAGAAAGCGAACCTTCTTCTGATAACGACCTAGACTTGACCTCGAATACATTCGATCAGCTATAGAAAGAGCACTCAAGCAACACTGCCCAAGACATAGGACATCGGCGTACGCTAAAAGATGGTGGACAATAGACCTTACAGCTTTGAGGAAGAAGTACACCCACGCACGTAACCAAGCAAGATCAAGAAGACAAGGCAGAGAAGATACATATTCGGAGGCAATTGCGACAGCAGCAAAACGCAGCTTTTCACCATGCAATCAGGAAAAGGAAGAAGAAACACTGGACAGAATTTCTTGACGATACAAACAATGTGTGGAAAGAATCACGGTGCCTGGGCCCAGAGAAAGGATCAAGCTTTGGCAGAATTGCAGCGGTCAGAACAGAAGATGGCAGTATGACTCAAGACAAGGCAGAAATCGCAGAGACACTGCTCACAAGCTTCTTTCCTAAGCCACCAGTCCCACAACAACCAGAAGAGGATGACACTCGCAGAGAAGACCAACTCTATGTAGGAGGAATTATCCTTCAAGACATTGAAACAGCAGTACTCGCGACAAACCCAGATAGAGCTGCCGGAAGAGACGGCTTAACTACAAGGGTGTGGAAAGAGACATGGCCAGTGTTGCAACATCAAATCCATCAGCTATTTTCGCAATCATTCAAACAAGGAAGGTTGCCGGCACATTGGGAGATTGCAAAGATCATACCGCTCAAGAAGGGAAACAAAGATGACTATACCATCCCGAAGAACTACAGACCGATATCTCTTTTGGCCACACTAGGGAAGATTCTCGAAGCAGTCATCGCAACAAGACTCGCGTATTTCACCGAGATACACAAGCTTCTACCAACCAACCACTTTGGAGCGAGAAAACAAAAGTCAACTATGCATGCAATATCATACCTTCAAGAATCAATCTTAGATGCCTGGAGAAACAAGAAGACACTAGTCTCCTTCGACGTTAAGGGTGCATACAACAATGTTGCAACAGGACCACTCCTAGAGCGCCTTAGGCAAAGAAGGATACCAGAGTCCATAATCAGATGGATCCAGGACTTCTGCACGGACAGGAAAGCTAGCGTATTAGTTAATGGTCTCACATCAGAAGTCAGAGACCTACCACAATCTGGACTACCACAGGGATCGCCTTTGGCATCGATACTGTTCTTGTTCCTTATTGCCGACCTAGTACAAGCTATGGTCAGAGGAGGGGGCTCTATGGAACTTGTAGATGATTACACCGCATGGGCAGTCGGAGAATCAGCCGAACAAAACACAAGGAAGATTAAAAGAGAGATTCTAAGCTAGAAAAGTGGGAAAGAGAAAGTGGTGCAGTTTTCGAGGCTTCGAAAACTGCATTTATTAGCTCAGAGAGTTGCAGCATAAGTAATCATAGGAGGGTTTAAAACATGGGCCTAGGAGTAGCAGTCATGGAAGCAAGCACTCAGACTATACAAGAAAGGCTACATCGACAAACGCTTAGATTCTGGATCGGGATACAAAAGCTAGACAGTTCTCACATCCACGCAAAATTAGCGAAAACCAAACAAACCTAGCAGACGATTTGCATCCCCGCTGAAGAAAGCAGCCGAATTGTTCAAAGAACTACACGCGAACAGAGCAGGAAAGATCCCTGCAGTAGCATGCGAGCCCTGTGTCCTAGAACCCAAGGTTCACATACTCGACAGAGAACAGGCTAAGCTAACCACGGCACCGGAACGACACAGGGTAGACATGTATACAGATGCATCAATCAGAAATGGTAGGGTAGGCATAGGGGTCTGGACGAAAGCCTGGGCTGGGAAGTATCAAGGACAATAGCAAGAGAAAATGTAACTAATGTCCACCTCGCTGAACTTGAGGCTATCCGGGCCGCGATTAGGGAACTCTCTCATGAAGACAACAGAACAGTGAAAATCAGGGGTTTCTCAGACAATCAGGGAGCACTGCGTAGCATCCTCCGCCCGAAATCCAACGACAGCATAAACCTATTTACAAAGATAAGGAAAGAGATCAGGAAAATGACCTTCTCACTACATTGGGTGCCAGGCCAAGAGGGCATCGAGGGAAATGAAAAGGCGAATGGATTGGCACAGAAAGCAACAGAGAGCAGCGTTTGGCTACCAGAGCCTGCAGAAACAGTGCCAATATCATCGATATACGCGAAGGCAAAGACCATGGACTTCAAACCTAGGTATAAAGACTTCTACATGGCCAAAACTGGAAAATACCTTCAGAAACTCGACAAGGCGTTGCCCGGAAAACACACGAAGAAAATGTACAATGCACTCAACAAGTGAGCCATGCTGCATTGCGAAGTCCTTGCAACTGTTCTTGCAACTTCAAATATGTCTCAGGGCCTTCCGTCTTGAAACCAACAAGCAAGACAAGGGTCTGCGTCGGATATGCGGCGAAAACGCCTTGTTTACCATCCGTAGCCACACCCCGCTGACACAGCTTCCAGGATCCGATACAGAGAGTCCAAATACATGGATCTGAGCGTAGAAACAGAATTCAAGCTTTTCACGCTGTGATCGACGAACAAGTCATCGTCGAACAGCCACACATCCGCTTCCACGCTGATACAGCCTGAACCCAATGTCGCATACCAGGGAGTCCGTCGCCAGTAGTCGGTATGCGAACGACACTGTACGGGAAGCACATTGTGCAAGAACGAGTATTGTCGATTGTCGAATCGCGACGCTGAGACCGCGCTCGCAGGGCCGTTCTTGAAAACTATATCATACTCGTCATGAGGATACGCCGACGGCAGTAGCCAGAAAAGCAAATTGTCCAATCTGTCAGCAGGAGGTTATGGAGTGCTTATCGAGATGCATGAGCTGACAATATAATCAAACAGGTTGTCGCGCTTGCAATTATCGATCTTTTCAATCCTCGAAAACTTAAGGCAGAGAATATCGACCGTTTGTATTTCGGGTGACCGACAAAAGCGTCCATGTCGTCGTGTAGGCCATGCGATGACTGCGGATCTGCATAGTCCATTGCGATGTCTTCCTCGGCTTTGTACATGTTTTCGTTCCGAGAGAATGCTAATAGACTTCGATTGACGCTTTCAAGATCGGCTGAACCCAGTGGCATTTTATCGTTCCTTGCGTCTGATCTGAGGAAAGGACCGAGGAAATGATTAAATTGAGATGACAGCCTGTAGCAAGATCAGAATCACTGCCTATGCACTTTCGCATTACTGTATGATCATGCGATCAGCGTTTACAATCTTTGAGGCGCACGGCGCACACGATATATCCCGATTTTCCCCCAGGAGAGAGAGCGGGCCATCGTTGTTCACAAGTGCTTGTTGCATGTAGTGGACGCGTATGCAGCGGCTCCCCGAATGTACGCGCCACGTTGTGTCATCCGCGTTGCGCGACAAATGCCAACGAGCTAGGATGTCACTCGAAGCTTTCTAAAGCGGGACGTTGGAAGAACAAACTTTGACCTGCGAACTTGGCAAAACATGTCTCTCACGCACATGGTGTCAGGCAGAAGCTCTTCTCGTGTTTTCATAAGTAGTGACATGCTTGCGACAACCGTGAGGATGTCTCATTGGCATACCTGAAGATCACGTTCAGTGAGACGATCACAACACCGGATCATCACCAGACAAGAACAACGACGAACTAGGGCATGAACATCCCCGCAACACAAGCATGTACAAGCTTTGTGACTTCCGAGGATCAGAACTGGACCTTTGTACAGGACATAACCTCACGAGACAACGAATTACGATTTGGCGAGCTGAAAGTATCGATGGTCGAGGAGTCACAGCGCAAAAAAAGATCTTCAGGAACGAAACCGCTTGTGCTGCAAAGCTTGAAATCGGAGGCTCACCTCCGCATCTGCAGGAGTTTTGTAAAGTCGCTCACGAAAGGCTCAGCTCGGCTTGCGGTATTTTCATCCCCCGTACAATTTGCACGTTGGGCAACCCAGTCCAGGCCAACAACTTTTTTTCCTCCTGCAGCATATAGCGCCATTTATACTCTTTGAGAAGCCCATATAACGACTGAGTGCCTTGTCTTTCTGAAATTTCGCAAACACCTCTGCTATAACTACTTTTCGCTCTGCACTGAGAACTATTTCTCTAACTTTCCACATCCATTTCTCTATATTCAGGCATGGTCATCATCGCAGCCCTGGCATCACACGCAGCACCTCGTCAGATCAGAGTCGTCGCATCAATTGCACGCCTACCGCCATAAGTGTTACCAAGTTGGACTAGGTACCTTGTCTTTCGAGTGTTTGCTTGTACACGTGCAGAGTCGCTGACACGCAGGCTCCACTAGACACAAACTCCTGGAAAGTGAACGGACAACCCCGGACAGTACTTGACCTTAGACCCCACGATGAACTCCTTGGCAAACTTCTTCTGCTCCATCGGAGCCAGAGCCGCAGTACGTGAAGCTGCGCCAACTCACATACCCTCTTCGCAGACGGATCAGAAGGATGAGATAGACGCGACCGTCAAGAGCGTCAGCATCAATGCAGCTAAGGCCAGAAGACTCGACCGCTGGTTGGACAAGGTTGTTGCAATCTCGGGTTCGAACACTGTGTTGTTCTTCACTGTTGCGGCTCTAGTGGCTTGGGTGCTGGCTGGCATCAAGCTCTCAAAGAACACTGGCTGGCAAGTTGGAATCTCGGATGCGCAGGCCATCATCAACATGGTTTTCGATGCTTTCCTAGTGCGTCAGCAGTTGAACGCTCACGAGCAGGGCTTGGTCGTGGCTTGTCATCTGCAGTCCAGGACTCTGACTCACAAGAGAATGCTTTGCACATTGTCTCGCATGGAAAAGCCACAGCAGGCCAACTCGCTGCAACGCAACACACTGGAGGCACGTGCCGACCTTCCGACTGAGGACATGATTGGTAGATTCTGCAATGCAGTCTCTGCATTCATGGGGCATGTTGCAACTGTCACTGCATATGTGGTTTGCATCATCATTTGGCTTGCCTTCGGACACTACCGCCACTGGTCTGATGTCTGGTTTTTCTATATCAACACTTCCACCTCCGCCCTCATGGTTTTCATGCTCGCTCTGCTTGCCAACGATCGCGAGCGACATGAGAAGTTTTTGAATCAATGTGCAACCAGGCTCATGACCGTCGACGCAAACCTCGAAATTCTGCTCCGAGACATGACAAAAGACAGCATTGAAAACGAAGCAGTCATTATTGAGGCTTCGGCAGTCAGTAAACTTCAACGCGCCATCAACTTCTACGCCGACTTGGTTGGAACATTGCTGGGTATCGCTTTGCTGACACTTATCCTGGTTGTCTGGATTGTCCTCGGTCCCGTCATGAAGTTTGACGCAAACTGGTGGTTGTTGATTGGCACATACGCAGGTCTCATCGGCATGAATGACGGGTTCGTACTCAAGAATCTGAGCAACGTATGCGCTCGTTACGAAGACAAGCACTATGAGCAGCAGATTCTTGACGACGCAGATCTAGTCGCTATCATCGGTGCCCCAAGCTCCCAGGCCAGTGAGAGTCAAGCTGTCACTCAAGCTGACGTTCGCTTCTCCATTGCCATGGGGAACTTCTGTTCGCACGAATACACTGTGGCTGTCGGTCTGGTGTCTATCCTAGGTCTGCTACTTGTGGCTAGCTTGATGCGCTGGAATGAACTGGGACAGATCATCTGCAATGTTCCCCCGAGCATCATCGAATCCTTCTTCACGCTCATCCTCATCACTGGACACAACATTGTGGACAAGCAGAGACGTGCGAACTTGCAGAGTATCTATCAGAACAGACTTGACCTGATCTCCCACATCAGACAGTGGCAAGCTTAGACAACGAGTGGCAGGATTAGATTGGAAGGAGGGCATGGAGGATTAAACGAGGCCAGAGAGAGTTGAAAAAATTAAAACAAGATATATCCGGATAGCAATAGGGATCCATTGACTGGTTATGTAGCAATCAAATCGACGTTAGCAACACTACTCAACCTATCATACTGATCACTGGCTTAGCATCTCACTTAGCATGCTTGAGTCATATAAGACATACGTTCCACACATTCTTTTCTTTTCCAAGACAGATTTTCTGTTGCTAAGATATCGCCGTTTAGTTTAGGTTTAACATACATCGCTCATATTGTACTTGGCTAGAAGTAGACCATCATTCCCCGAAGGAGAGGTTTAGCTAGCCCGTGCATAGGGATATTCTCGGACCTCAAGTGTTTCTCAAAATTCCATATAAAATGTAGAAAATTAAAGGGTTAGGGTTTGCAAAACTTCAATAATCTACTATGTAAGCTGTCTAATGCTTAGGAACTATACTAGTACTATAGGGTTAGAGTGATTATGCAGATTGCGTCTTTATTAATATAGGAGAGTATATAGGAAAGGAGGAGTAGGCCTAGTTAATGCCGTATCCCATCCAGTTCCTTGCCCGTAGGCGGACAAGTAGGGTCGAAATGTACTTGTCTAGCCACTCGGCGATACTAGGGGAGAAGGATGGTTGCAATTCCTATAGGTCTGTAAGGTTCCCTTTCCTAGTAGGCCGCCTTGGCTTAGGATGAACGGTCTAAATGCTTGGCCTGGGACCCGGTATTCATTCTTCTTTGTCTTCTCCGTGCCGCCTAGGGTGGTGTATGGGTCCTTTCTAGCCGATTCCTTTGTAAGGGAGATGATAGAGACATCTAGGTAGACTGATCCCCGTGGATTATCGATCCGGATGTCTGTTCGGATATCCCTATAGTCTCCCCGTGGCTCTAGGAAGCCTTTGTTCTCTAGGTTTGTCTGGGGAGCTGTTGGCAGATCTTGTCATGTTTGACTACTGTCTAACGCGTTCTTGCCCGACAGGCGTCCTCATGGCCCAAAGTATAGGCCCTATTGCAGTGTCTGCAGATATCTTGCTCGTCTTCCGGGGCAGTAAGTAGGCGGATCGATAGGGCTGCGGCTATGTCCATATCTGCAAGGAGTAGGGGTTATGATGTTGGCAGGGCAGAGAGCCGTCTTCTTCCTAAGTAGGATCCGTTTTCTACCCGTACTGCCTCTTGCCCTTGTGAGAGTTTCTGCTGAACTCTAGCTAGGCGGGCTTTATGGAGCTTGTCTATTGCTGTCCGGTAGATATTCCTTGCAAGTCCGGTGTTTGAGGGATTGGAATTCTAATATATCGGTAGGGGCTCGGGTTCTTGCTGTGTGTTCTGGATAAGGAAGTAGGATAGGCTGTGTTATTGGGTTCCGGTTGCCCTAGTCCTGCTTCTGCCCCTGGTTTGTTGTAAGTCGCCCTGGTCCTGCTGCGAGTCATCTAAGTCCTGTTTTAGGTTATCCTGGTCTTGCTGTAAGCCGTCCTCGTCCTGTTGCAGGTCGCCCTGGTCCTGTCGCAGGTCATCCCGAGCTGGCAGGTCCTCTGCCTCGGGCGTTGCACGGCTTGACGATGGGGAGAATTCTCATGGCAGTCTCCAGAATAGCTTTGGTGTAAGGATCTTCTGTAGGGTGGTGTCTGCAATTGCCTTGGAGTTCTGGAAGACCAGGTGGGCTGTCTCGGCACATAGGGTGATGCCTAGGCCTCCTAGCCTTGTCGGGAGGGCTACAAGGTCCTAACCAAGTGGCTTGTTATCATAGGATCCTTAGAGGTGTTTGACGATCTGTAATAGCCGCTGGTCGATATCCTGGAGTTCGTCCTGAAGGCCTTCTGGCTCTATCGTCCGGGGGAAGTAACGGAGTAGTGAGGTTGTACTTGCCTGTAGTAGTATTAAAGCATGTACTCCTGCAGAGTTCTGCAAGGACAATAATCTGATCAGAAACGGTGGTTAAACGGTTTTGGCACATATGGTCAATCTCAAGCTTGAGAAAGATGTGCACCTGCTCAGCGAATATGGCCTCGCTGTGGCTCACAATCCAGCAAGTAACTGTAAGCTGGTTTCAGGAATCGCTCCCGTTCCCGAACTTATGGATGGAAACGTCAACGTGTCCTTGGGAACTGACGGTGCTCCTTACAACAATACCTACGATATGTTTCAGGAGATGCGATTAGTGGGTTTAACCCAGAAAGGAGTCAGGAGAGATGCCGCTGTAATGAGTGCCGACAAGACCTTAGAGACAGGCGACTGTCAACGGTGCCAGAGCTCTCGGCACAGAGGACAAGATCGGTAGCCTGGAGGTTGGAGAACTTGCGAATTTTGTGGTATTGCGTGGCGAGGGATTGCATTGTGCTCCTTTTGATCAAGAACAGATACTTCATGGTAGTGTCGATCTGATCACTACTGTGGTGTATTCGTGCAATGATTCAGATGTCGAGAAGGTGGTAGTAAATGGCCAAGTCCTTGTTCAGAATCACAAGCTTGTTTGTGCTGATGAACAAGAGATATTACTCCAAGCACGGCAGGCGGCAAAGAGGATTCGAGACTCTGCTGGAGCCATAGCGAGGCAGACAAGAAATTATCTGTAGCTCTGGCACACAGAATTCTTCTTACGACTAGATAGTCTGGTGAAACCACCAAAAGGTAGTTGTAATTGCTCAAGCTGTATCAAAGGGCTGTTCTAGAAGCCAAACATGTCTTTACCTTCCTCATATCCCTATCAAGTGTTAGTGGGACCCTCTCAGAGAGGAAAATCAACATGAACTTACCCAATCGCGCAGTGCAGGCATAGCAGCCTTCTGTATCATAGCCGGAGGTCCACACAGGAATACAACATTCTTCTTGCCACTCTCCTTCTCAGGACCATAACTGTACTTCTTGATCTTGTCTGCATCGACATGACCCTTCTCACCTTTCCAGTCATCAGAAGGGTGACTCAGAATGTGTTGGACCTCGAAGCTATCCTTGTGGTCTTTGGCGAACTTGTCTAGGTCCTCACGCAGCAAGATGGAGGACTCGTCTTTGTTAGCGTCCACGACCTTGATTTTCGTCTTGTCACTGTCGGTAGCCATGATCCTGGCGATCAATTGGTACCCAGGTGTGATACCAGAACCACCAAGGATGAGCGTGATGTTCTCGAACTGTTGCTCCTCGTCGAAGATCTCGAATTTGCCATCCCCAAGATATTTGATGTCGCCGGTAGGACCGCGGATCTCAACTTCCTCGCCTTCTTTCATGCAGTCAAGAATGTTGCTGAGGGCACCACCAGGCTGGTCGTCAGTCGGGAAATAGGTCTTGACCACAAGGTTGAAAGTGCCGCCCTCAGTGTCTGCTCCGATGATAGGTGCAGTGGGTGTGTATGAGCGGACGAGCATCTTGTATGCGAGACAGTTGACTGATCGGTACGCCTTCGCTTGTTGCTAGAGACATGTTGATCGAGGTTCTTTGATGGAGGCACAGGATCCTTGACTTGACAAA
>SWBL01000658.1:0-13039 GCA_024195585.1 Aureobasidium sp. EXF-3400
ACTAATTTTAATAGACTTCTTACGTAAGCATTATAAGAAGTCTATAACTAAGTATGCTACTTCTAATCTAGTCCTTACTACTACTATATAGACTAGCTACTTTACTCTTAATAAGTAGTAAGCTATTAATAGCTATACCCTAGTCTATACTACTACGCTCCTTCTTTATCTAACTTATTATAAGGCCTATATTAATTATAGTAGCCTCTATTATAGTAAATACTAGCTATTACTACTATACGTACTCTATAGAATAGTAAGTATAAGAATAAGATTAAGGCTATATAAGTAGTACTATTATTAAAAGAGAAGGAGTTAAATAAGCTTACTTAATAGTAGGCTTCTTTAAGGTATATAAGCTTAGTTTATATAGCTAAGGAGTTCGTCTACTTTACTAAGAGCCTTCTAGTGCTTATTAATAACGCTATTTAGTAGTAGCTTAAACTAAGTTAGTAACTTAACTACCTAAACCTCTCTTAAATAGCTATTAATATCCTCTTAATTAATCTAATGTCTACTAAGTTAGAGAGAGTGTTTAGTAGCTATAGAAGGACTCTATTATAGGATTAAGTATCTCTCTCTACTACTAATCTTAGCTATATTAAGTGTCTTAAGAGCTAGTAGAAGAATCTCTACTTTAAGAAGGTTTATCTACTATTTAATAAAGGAGAGAGAAATAAGAAGGAAGAATAGAAGGACTAAGAAGGGTAGGGTAATTCCTTATAAGGATAGGGTCTTAGTGATAATAACGACGGAGTTAGCATTAGAATTATTCCACTAGATATTTAATATAGAATGGAATATTAGCTAGAAGTAGTGGCATGGTATGGCATGGAGCCGAAATTCCACCGGATTCTATGTAACATCCGCTCTGTATAAGGGATATACCAAACTCCCACCGATATCGGAAATAAGCACAGCTTCTGAATCTTCGTTTGGTGCCCTATGATGAGACATTCCGACTGCCGATTTCCCCCACTTACCGCAAGGTCGAGATGGAGCATCTGCCCCGCGTCCATTGCTCGGGACTCATTGATAAGACGTAGCGTGCTTGGAGCAATGGACAGCAGTGAATCTTCGCCACGATCTCCTGCTCTACCACTTGGCAGTACTGACTAATCATTGTCAATCATGCCTTTCAAGCAAAGAGAACTGCTAGATAACGACCTTCCCAAGATCAATCGCCTTATAACCACCCACGACGACAAAGGCAAAGCAGTCTTCGCTGCCGATCTACAAGACGAGCTGCCCTTCGAAGAGCTCCCAGACGGAGCCCGTTTCTGCCTTGGCTATGCGACGAACTCAGTTCCCGCCGATCTCAATGATGAGAAAGATGTTCGCACCTACAAAGAATACCTTGACAACAAACCTGGAGTCATGATTCCCAATGGCACTGTTTGTCGCATCGTCGATATGCGTCCAGGCGCGACAAGTCCCATGCACAGAACCGTGAGCTTGGACTACGGCGTTGTACTAGAAGGCGAGGTTGTTCTGGTCTTGGATAGTGGTGAGGAAAAGCTTCTGCAAAGAGGTGATATCGCGGTGCAGAGGGGTACAAATCATGCTTGGAGAAACAATAGCGGCAAGGATTGGGCAAGGATGCTATATGTTTTGCACGAGGCTGAGCCTATCTGTATCGGGGGGAAGGAGCTGGATGAGGACTATGGAGGTATTCCTGGAGTCAAGCCATCGAAGGATACACATGTACTTGGGTTTATGGCAGCAGCCTAGCGACGAAGAGGTAGTAGAGCTCTAATTGGCGTCACCAGAACAAGTCATGGATACAACTGAGTATGCTATATCTAAGCTTGTACCCGCCTGTCTACCATTCACCACCAATGTCGTATCTGAATATCGTCTTGTTAACCCTTCCACCGCTAGCCCTCCAAGTAGTATTCACATTCTATACGATATCAATATGATATACCAAGGCTTCTCGATGGAATGACTCACTGCATTGAGGCGTACGCCGTTAAGTAAAGTCGCAATGAAGATCTGTTCTGCGATATTGGCGCCTCCAGGTCGGGTTGTCATGTCCAGATCGCGGTTGATAGGCTTTCTCGATGGAATATCTCGATATTGGGATGGCCAGTTAGCTGGATTCGAAGAAGTATTGATGGCTCGTAAGTCAGGGCGAGAGTTTGGCGCCGGTGCTGGCTCGTCGGTAGTATTCTGATTTTGGCCATTGAGAGACAGAGTGATTGCCTGGGGCAAGATGACGCGACTTGTAGTAGTTACAGACATGCTTGCTTAGATCGCGATACTGGGCTTGGTGCGAGTGGCAATGTCTGAGATACTTTGTTAGATGGACAGGAATGAAGCAACTGAATCCCTCAAGCAACAGATCAGACAGTGTCGTATGGGGAGATGTGGGCAAGCATGGTGACCCGGCTCCTCCCCACCACACCGGCATGCGCCCGGGGCTCCCCACCTCGTAGACCGCAACTCTTACCAGCATCGATCTTGTTTGATTGCTGTACGCGTTGTGTGTCGCGTTCATCCTGTAGCCAGTTCGATACATCAGCTTAGACCCAAACCCCGGCCAATCCTGTACTTGAGATCTACGAGTTGCTCGACTGTTCCATGTAACTTTGCCACACTGCCAATCATGCCATCGACCACCATCGAATCAGCAGCAGTTGATGGAAGAGCAAGAACTCCTCGTTTCATCCAGCGTCAACTAGCCAATCTCCACAAAGCGATCACCGCAAACGCAAAGACAATCCAGGATGCTATCATAGCAGACACGAACATCCAATCCCGAGAAGCTCAACTCGAGATATACCTGACCGTTCGCGTCGTCAGAGATCTTTACGAAAGCTTTTCTGTTGAAGAAGCTTTGTCAAAAGAATATCGAGTCGCAAATGGAGAAGACTCGCGCAACAGGAATGATGCCTTCGGGATCATCTATCTGCGACCCCAGAGCCACAATCTTGTCTACTCCATCATTTCACCCTTGGCAAATGCGATAGTAGCTGGAAACTGTGTTGTCATTGAAGTAAGAAATCTCGATCCGTCTCCCGGCTGTGCTGACCATTTGCAGTCAAATAGGATTCATAAAGCTCTTTCATCGAAGACAGAAGAAATTATCCTCCAACATCTGGACAGAGACACGATCACTTTTGTCGAAAGACTTCCCGAGCAGCTCCATGGAGGCGTTTTATTGATAGATCAGACAGGATGCGTCCCTCAAAATGTCTCGCATGGCATTCAAGCCCCAGAATCGTCAGCTCGCGCAGTGGCCTTGGTCGACCGTTCCAGCGATGTAGCATCTGCTGCGAGATCAATAGTGCACGCTCGTATTGCTTTTGGGGGTCAATCGCTCTATGCCCCCGATATCGCTCTAGTCAATGAGTTCGCTGTGGAGGAGTTCATCCAAGCGGCCAAGATTGCTCTCTCTGAATTCATCCAAGCTCTACAAGAGCAAAGTATCGCTGCTCTACCTGGTCCAGATGAAGACGTGGAAAGCGCACCGTCCGAAAAAGAATTTCGCGACTCAGGTGCTGATGTGGTTATGAGAGGCGGGATGGGAACCATCGCTGTCGTCGAGAAGAGGTATGAGGTCCATCGTTCACCTAAGCTCTGGTGCGACTGACCAGTTACATAGGGACTCGTCTCTGCTGCAGAAGAAGATTCACGGCGCTTGTCTCATTGTGCACCCAATCAGAAGTCTGGACGATGGTATAGACTTTGCAAATCTACAGTAGGAAACCATTGGACACAAGTCAATCTGAATCTTTGACTGACTCGGGCTCCAGGAACAAGACTCTTCTCGCCTGCTATCATTTCGGTGCTCTTGAGGCTGCAAAGTACACCACCCAGTTCATCGACTCGTATGTGTCGTTTGTCAATCACATTCCAATCGAGTTGACAGGTGAGATCTTACACTGTTCGCCTAGAGAATCAATGAAATGACATTCAATAGTCGGACCCGCAGCCCCCATCGGCTTCCATCCGTCAGCTACTCATCGCTACCGACCCGAGATGTTCATTGTACCGAAGTCAGATTATGTTGCTAGAAATTCAGCATCAGATAGACTTGAGATGAGCTTCAAGGGTGAGGCCAGAGGTTGGTCGGAGGTTTACGAGAAGCAGATCACCTCATCTGTAGCTCCAACAAGGCAGAAGGCTGGTAAGGTCGTGGGGTTTTTCGACCAAGGCCTCATTACTGGCTTTGTCGTGTTTTGGGTTCCCGTCCTTGCAGGTATTGTGGCAGGATCTGCTTATGGAGCTCGTGCTGGGATGAGAATGATGAGGTCTTGATTATGGGTTCCCTGGATAGTTGTTCGGCGGCTGAACACGTCGGTAGACTGGAAGCTGCAGTGTGAAATATCGAAGACATTCCACGATGTCTCACGTTTGAGTCTACAGATAAAGATTACCTCAGAGTATCGAGAACGAACACATAAGACGGAGAAAGCATCCGCTACTATTGTATTATCTGTCAGAACTGTTGCATGTAATGGATATCGAGCCTATGAAGGTGCCCATCAAGTTGAGCTTATAAGATGACGTCTTTCCGTCTCCCAGGAGCCAAAGGAGAACTGTGAATTGCACATGTTGGTCTGTATGTGATCAGTCTTCGATATTGATATGTAGTCCAGCTTTGTACTCACCAGCTCCCAGTCCTCAGCCATAAGCTTGCCTCGGAAATCAACATCCTCCTCATCTCCAACTGCACCACTGACAAACATTGCACTCATAAAATGGTCGTCTGTCGCATGCGCTTCTCTATAATGAGGATGCTTCATCAATCTTGTCATTCCGCGGCGCAATTTCGGTCCGCTGTTGTTCGTAATCACATCGGAGACAGCTTGTCTGAACTCAAGTGCCCAAGTTTCGGGTGGTGTTTCCATGGCGAAGTTGTCTCGGTATTTGATCATTGGTGCCCATTTGTTGCGGTAGAGATTGTGTACAGCGCCGCCAGAACCAACGATGAGGTAGCCCTCCTTCCGCAGGGGTCGCAAAGTAGCTCCAATCTTCATGTGGAAATGAGGATCGAATCGAGCATTCATGCTGACGATTGTAGTGGGCGGGCATCCATTGGGAAACATCCTGATCAGAATCAAGAAGGTATCGTGGATCCAGTCGAAGGCTGGATCCTCTTTGACCTGAAATCCCTGCTCACTGAGCAATTTTACACATCGTTTCGCGGTTGGGATATCAGGGTTCAACTTGTAGTCCATGTATTTGGCAGGGTCGACATACGAGACAGGAGATTTGTTAGGAGACGGATTCGAGGCCACCATGATTTTGTCCTTCAGACAATCCCAATGGGCGCCCATGATGATGACGCCCCTGATATTATTAGCCAGGGCTTCGTCGCCGCATTTTTTCCAGTGGTCTGCTGAAGCACAATCCTCTCCTAGCATCATGGTAGAGCCGTGGGAGAAAAAGTGCACCGGGGTCAGACGCTCGGTAAATCCTGCCATGGTGTTTGGAACACTGTAGAGTGGAGCAAGTCAGTAAATTAATGGTGAGTGTGACCAAAAGGTCTGAGAAATACGAAACAATCGACCGAGCAGAAAAGTAGAAGCCAAGGAGATGGAGGCAAAGGCTTCGTGCAGAATGCAGTGATGGGCGCGTAGGAGGTGGTGGCCGCGTCAGTTGGGGAAGGTGGTCGCGGTCTCGACTCGCCACTTGGACTTCCCCGCACCAACGGCTTCCGACTCTGCCCACATGTTATCCCGCGTGCGGCCACATCTGCTTCTCTCGATATTCTGTTGCTAGACGTGTCAACGCATGCGCCTTTCGTCTGCATGGACGTGTCAACTGATGCTGTACTGTCTGCCGCCAGCGCTCGGACGGAGGCAGACACCTCGGGTGTAGTTCCACCACAACGGGATCAGTCTGACAACGAGGGGCAAGATCAAGATTCTCGAGACGCACCCTTTGCTTGTAACGTGTGTAAGCGTTCATACACAAGAGTCGACCATCTAGCGCGCCATCATCGCTCACGTAGGTCATCCTTCCTCTCGCCATCGAACGGCTAGCATGAGGACCTTTGTCCCCACACACGACATGTCGTGAATCTCAATGCGAGACTGACTGATTCTAGATACGCAAGAGAAACCGTTCCCGTGTGAGATTTGCGGCAAAACTTTCGCCAGAGCGTGAGCATATATTACTGTTTGATTCTTGGCTGACAATGGACTGACCAACCGAAGCGACCTTGTAAAAAGACATGCGGCATGTCATTCAGAAGCCGCCAGCAAGAAAAGGAAGAGAAGGTCATCGCTCAGTAGCAGGACCACTGTTGCTTGCACTGCTTGCGCCGCTGCCAAGATCAAATGTGAAAACGACAAGCCTTGCCTTCGATGTCTCAAAAAGGGCATACCGTGTATCCCAGTTAACGATGAACTGCTGATTCCGGCAAGCACCGTGGACGTAGAAGGCGGTATGTGCCTGTAACCTATCGTCATTAGGAGTTGCTCAGTTACTAAGGGATTACAGGCGAAACTGGACCTCTCTTTGGAGAACACACGCCCCCGTTGCCATCTGCAACGACTGAATCAGTCCTTCAATCTGATCACGATGCCCGGGAGAATACATTGCAACCCAGTCAGGTCTCACCACAATCGCCACAACAAAACTCACGCCCTGGTCCCTACTCTGGAATCGATAATCTCGGCACGCTCATCCATGACAACACCCAACATGCGCTTGTAAACTTACCCCCAGACGCTTTCATGGCAGAACTGCCTTCTGCTGGATTCCATCCTGATGAAAGCTTCATGCCTGAAGGGCTACACTTGGGAGACTTCCTGGCAGACATCATGATGTCAGTCTCACCAAGCCAAGTGGACCTGGGCCCAGTTAGAAATAATACCACAGATACTCTAATGCGTGACGTTTTCGATTTTGGGATTGAGAAAGACTTCGACCTGGATGCCATTGATTTTCAGCTGCTCAGTCAACCCTTCATTCCAGATTCACCAACACATCAACTGACCGCTGCCGATGGAAGCAACTGTCCTCCGTCTCGTGCAGAGTACAACAATGGATCTGGAGTTGATCCCGTATCCGTCGAGGCATTTCAAAAGTCTCTGTGGCGTTGGACTCCCGGTCAGACAGATCAAGGCCATTGTGAGCAGATCAACCTCTCCCTGCCCTACCACGTTGGTGCTCCAAGCTCGTATTCGTCCAGACCATGTACAGAAGCGCTCAATCAATTCGCACGTGACAAGATGCTGGCGATGGTACTTGATACCTGCGAGCGCGACGCTGTGCCGCGCATAGTCACCTCATTTCCTTCTGCTGAACTACTGGATCATCTCATGCAAGAATATCTATTCTTCCATGATCAAGAACCCGACCCTTTCATACACGTTCCTACCTTCGAACCACAATCTATGCGCGCAGAGCTTGTGGCGTCGACCGTCTTCTTCGGCGCAGTCCGTAGCCCTGTATCGTTGATTCGGAAACTGGGCTTCGCGCTACAGGAGTCTGTCCGATTAGCTCTTCCCAAAGCAGTATGTGATTTGGTCATTCACAATCGCAGGTCGCTGATGTCTTTAGTTTGAGAGAGATAACAGCACGACACGAAGTCTGCAAGTACTCCAGGCAAATATTTTGGAGCTAAAGCTGGGCCTTTGGAGTGGCAACAGAAGAAAAATGGAGATCGCGGAAAGTCACGGCTTACCCCTTGTCACCGTAAGCCGTCAATGAATGACACTTGAACAACAACTTACTACATAACAGATGCTTCGTAGATCCGGCCGCTTCAAGCGCTTGAGACAACGTCCTGCAGCTCCGATGCCGGAAGATCCTCCGGATGTCCTTGACGTGAAATGGCGAGCATGGGTCGAGGCGGAAAGTTTCAAGAGGTATGAGCCTCCCTTCCAACTTGCCTAAGTCTCACTGATTTGAATTGATAGGCTGGTTTATTTCGTTGCGGTCTACGACGCCCATCTATCGATGTCGTTCCATGTGCCGCCCTTGATAAAGTACGGAGAAATGTCCCTGGACCTACCAGCTTCCATTGCGCTATGGAAAGCCAAGACTGCTGCAGCATGGAGAGACGAATTCCTAGCCCATGGATTTCCAGATGTTTCCGAAGCCCCCACTATGATCGCATGCGTACATACAGCTCATGACATGCTAGAAGCACAGAACCGCATTGACCTCCAATTTTCTGTCAATATAGCTTTGAGCATGTTTTGGAAAGTGATTTGGGACGCAAGACAACTACAAGCAGCCACTAAACCTCATGCCGGACGACCAGTAACTGTCTCCTTGACGTCTGGCCATTGGCAGCACGAACTAAGCCAGACTCTACGGAACTTCTGCATGATCGTCGGAGAAGCGCAAGCTCTGTCACCCGGTGCAAGTATCTTGCACGAGTATTTGCATCTGAACATCTATGTGTCTTTCGATGAGCTCTCACTCTTTGCTGGCAAGGAGGGACATAGAGAAGCTCGTCGGGTGTACGCATCTCTCAAACAATGGGCGGACAGTCGGGACGCCCGGCAGGCACTTTGGCACGCTGGTCAAGTCGTGCGCGAAGCTACCACATTCGCTCCTGGTACGTTGTTCGGCTTCTACGCTGTCGCGTTATACCATGCTGGCCTGACTTTTTGGGCCTATGGTCTTCTTACCAACGGAGTTCGTCACATACACAGACAATCAGTTGCGCCTGGCGCAAGCGCGAATCACCAAATACCATCCACCGACCCGAACGGCGTGATTTTCCTCGATGGTCTCGAGTCCGGGGATACACAGAAATTTGTGGCACTCAATCGAGCCACACCAGTCATCGAGCGTAGGGAGCCTGTCTTGGGGAATGCTATCACCGACAAATTAGTGTATCTTGATGATCCAAGAGCGGTGATGGCGACCATCACAGCTGTGCTTCGAAACCACTTCCACAACCTGAAGATCCTGCCGACCCTCGTAGAGAATCTCATTCACCTGATGGACGATCTGGGCAAGGTTGCTACTACTAGAATTCCGAAGAAGTCTTGAGCCTTGAGTATAGGGGCTCACTCCGATAAAGATATTTTCCAGATCATCTTGCTCCAACTAGACTACAGGCCATTCACATTGTCGCAAAATCACATGAAGAGAGCATATTACTGTTATTCAAAGCGAGGCTGATTACATCATCTCCTCAGATTGCATATCCATTAGATTGATACTTCCCCTCCTTGATCCAGTCAAACTCGGTACCCAAGAATTGATGCGCTCTCAGATCACCAGACCTTGCGTGTCCCTCAAAGTTCTCCACGCGAGCTGCTCTACCACACAAGAGCCCCAACTCTCCACTTGCCTTGTCATCGTCCACGATCTGGTAAGTGCATGTGCGAAGGTACTTGCCGACCCACAGTCCGCCCGTATATCTAGCGGCTCCACGGGTGGGCAGAACGTGGTTGGTGCCGATACACTTGTCACCATAGGAGACGCAAGTGCGCTCGCCGAGGAAGAGTGCGCCGTAATTCTTCATCTTGACAAGGGCCTCGCGGGGCTTTTCGGTCAAAATTTGGACGTGTTCGCTGGCGTAGACGTCGGCGAGAGCGTAGGCCTCATCAAGGCTTTCGACCACGACAACCTCGCCCCAATCTCTCCATGAAGTCCCGGCGAGCTCGGCGGTAGGCAGGATCTTGAGTAGCTCGTCCACGTGCGTGATTGTCTTCTTAGCCACCTCCGCCGAAGTGGTGATGAGAATAGCAGGGGTATCCGGACCATGCTCTGCTTGTGATAGGAGGTCCGTGGCGCAAGTGAATGGGTCGGCTTTGTGGTCCGCCACGATAAGAACTTCGGTAGGTCCGGCAAAGAGATCAATACCGACTTCTCCAAAGAGCTGGCGCTTTGCTTCCGCGACGAAAGCGTTGCCTGGACCCGCAATAAAGTCGACTTTTCGGATGGTCTCAGTGCCGACAGCCATGGCGGCAACCGCTTGAACACCGCCGAGGATAAAGATCTCATCTGCGCCAGCAAGATACATTGCGGCGATTGTGGCATGAGGGATCTTGCCCATGATAGGAGGTGTGCAAGCTACGACATTGGGAACCCCTGCCACCTTTGCCGTGACGATCGTCATGTGCGCGGAGGCAAGCAAAGGGTATCTTCCACCAGGGATGTACCTGTCACCTTCATGTTAGCATACAATACTGGCATTCATGCGACTGTAAAGTACTTACGCGCCGACATTCTGGATCGGGACATTTTTATGTCCCAAGAACACTCCGGGCTCGATTTCCAGCTCCAATTCGGACAGAGAGTTCCTCTGCGCCTCGGCGAACTTGCGGACGTTGCTTTGCACCTTCATGATGTCTTTGATCACCTGTTCCGGTACCTTGGACATGATGTCCTTGATATCCGAATCCGAAAGCTTGAAAGATTGAGGCGACCATTTGTCGAACTTTTCGGAGTACTGGCGAACAGCTGCATCGCCATCTTGTCTTATGTGATCGATGACACCTTTTACCGTCTGGGAAACTTGGTGACTGGATTGGACGGAGGTGACAGCGTCATTGTCGACAATTCTTTGCTTCAGGTAGGTGGGAGCCATTTTCTGGATGTCAATATCAAGATTGGAGACACCAGTATTGCTCACAGGTATATATGAGCTAGCCTGATCACTACATGTGGCTTCATCTAGTACGGTATGCTGTGTTCTCTCATTTGATTGTGGAAGAGCACGGGCTGTCGATGGTCTGAACAATGTGGTCTACCGTGCGGCTCGGTAGGAGGGCTTCACGGTACGTAGTGCGGGCGAGGACTTCCTCCGCTCCACTCTCCGACCAATCGGTAGTGTGAGTTTCCGATGTGGGCGCAGAACCGTCCCTCCGATCATCTGTACAATGCGAAACAGTATGCTGTGATCTGAGCCGAGCCTATCTTCATATGATCATCCGGCGTCCGAGACCCAGACCGACACACGGGCCTTCACGCCTGCCACACCAGATGAAGCCTGCATCTAGCTATGAGCATTGACTACCTTATATTTTTCAAGTGGAAACTGGCAGAGAAAAGCGGAGTTGATGGAATTTGCAATCTGATTCGGGGAGTCGCTAAGCCACTGTGGCTAACTCGATGGAAGTACATTCTCTAATAACCATTGCACCATTCGTCCGTGTTCAGCAGTCCGGCGACACCAGCCTGATCTCCATGATCAAGATAACCACAGATCCTACCAGTAGGGTCCCATTTGTTCCTCAATTTCATGAGTGTACGTGCCTTCTCGTCAGTCCAATATTTGGTCTGGCGCACTTGAAAATCAGAGTCTCCGAGGTATGCCCCCTCGCACTGCGGCGCGACCTCCTTCATGATATGTCGAACCCATTTTTGACACCTGTCGTCATCCTTCTCGTCCTTCCAGATCGTGTACAGCGCAAAGTAATGGTCGCTTTGCATGCTCAGCGCCATGTCTGGAAGCTCCCTTCTGCTGCATGGTGCCATTGCATACCACAGTGCGAAAGCTTTCGAAGTCGGCAATGTGGTAAATGCTTTTTTGAGAGCTTCAGCTACGTCTACATCATTCTTGACATAACCGTTCTCGGCACAGTAGCGATGACCTTGTGGATTCGCGTTTGCTTGATCTTTGTATTCCTTGGCAAGACTTGTTCGTTTGTTGACTTCTTCAATCAAGAAGCCCTCCGGCCGCGTAGAGTTTGCTTGCCGCAAGGCAGCTCTACACTCTTCCTCGGACTCTTGGAAGGTCACGAAAAGAGGTATGATGCATAGTTGATCTATGCCGGGCGGCGTAGCGGCGACGGCTACGATCTCGGTTGCCGAGTCGAAGGAGGGCGTGATGCTGATCATCCAATTCATGACCTCGTCGTAGTTCGCAATTGGGTAGAGGAATGTCGAGGACAGCATGGCTGGAATCTGCTTTCGGATCTTCAGATGAAAGCGAGTGATGATGGCCGGAAAACCTGGTCCAGCTCCCTTGGACGCCCACAAGAGATCGGAGTTCTCCTTAGCATCCACGTGAATGGCTTCACCGTCTGCTGTAATAACGTCTAAAGCCAAGATGTTCTCGCAAGCCCATCCCCAGTTCTGCAAAACCTATTAGCTGTCTGCAATTTTATCGCTAATCGCAAGAACACTCACTCTACAATTCCAGCCCATGCCGCCCTGTAACAGAAACCCGCCAAGTCCGACATCTGGACAATGCCCACCACAGAACATAAGACCTTCCGCGGACAAAGCGTCGTTGAGCATTTGACCAGTGGTGCTTGGAGACACAGTTGCAATCATGGCTTCTTTATCGACACTGATATGCTTCAATTTGCCGAGCTCAATCAAGACTGCATTGTCCCTCACGCTCCAAGCGGCCCAGGAATGACCGCCCGATCTGACCGAAACCCTGCAGTCAAGCTTGTTGGCGAGTTGGACCGCTTGGAGAACGTGATCGTCGGTCTCTGCTAGAACAACAGCGATCGGAAACCTATGAGGTCGTCGTTGATTGAATACTCGTCCGACGCGAGCTTCTTCATAGACTTTTGGATCTGCCGAATCACGCCAGACTATGGGTAGCGAAGGGTCTACCTCGGTGTAGGCCATTGGACGAGTTGATTGGTACGAAGTGATGAACAGGAGGTGCGGGATTGCAAGATTTGTGCAAGCTTACGGGCCAGCTATGATGCGAAAGAGACGAATCTTATCGATGTTCGGATACTATGGGGGAAACACAATAGAGCGATGTGGGGATGGTATGGTGAGACCGGGGACCAACTTCGCCCACAGTTGCTTGCGCGCTCGGCACTTGTCAAACTCTCCGCTCGGGGCGAAGAACGTTGATCGATTCCGGGGTAGATTTTCTGGGGACCCCACGAAACAAGACACACCGCGGGGTGGCCACTGACCTTGCGACCCCAGATAAACGCAAAAGACATCGCTTCTATCCACACAGGGGTATAAAGATCCACTCTTTGTTTAAGCTTGCCCTTTTGCCGTCTTCGTTATTGTATACCAATCATCGAACTGCTTCTGCGATAACCGTATGTAGTAGAGAAGGCACTGGCGAAGTTGGAAGAGATGGCAACAAGGAACCCGATGGTCACAGACATGACGAGAGTAGCCCAGAGAACGATTG
>SWBL01000659.1:0-13010 GCA_024195585.1 Aureobasidium sp. EXF-3400
GTTCTGTCGCTCGACGACGTTACCTTCTCCTACTCTGGCAACGCCGAGGACAACCTGTACGAGCACCTCGACTTCGGTGTCGACATGGACTCGCGTACTGCTCTCGTCGGCCCCAACGGTGTCGGCAAGTCGACTCTTCTCAACATCTTCACCGGCAAGCTCAGGCCTACCAGCGGTGTCGTCTCTCGTCACACTCACTTGAAGCTCGGTGTCTACTCGCAGCACTCTGCTGAGCAGCTCATCCTGACCAAGTCATCCCTTGACTTCGTTCGCGACAAGTTCCCTCACGTCTCTCAGGATCTTCAGTACTGGAGACAGCAGCTCGGCAAGTACGGTCTCACTGGTGAGGCCCAGACCGCCCTTATGGGTACCCTTTCCGAGGGACAGAAGAGCAGAATCGTCTTCGCCCTTTTGGCCATTGAGTCGCCCAACATGATCCTGTTGGACGAGCCCACCAACGGTCTCGATATCCCCACCATTGACTCGCTCGCTGATGCCATCAACGCCTTCTCCGGTGGTGTCGTCGTCGTGTCTCACGACTTCAGGTACGTTCAGTCTGTGAAATTGCTACAAAGAATAAACGACTAACATTATATCGCAGACTTCTCGACAAGATTGCCAAGGACATCATGGTCTGCGAGCACAAGACTGTCAGACGATGGGAGGGCAGCATCGGCGAGTACAAGAACTACTTGCGTAAGAAGATGTTGGCCAACAACTCTGTCTAAGGGTCACGACAATTTTCCCTACGATCAAGAATAAAAAAGATACCCGACCCGGTGTTGGTTTACCTCGTCACGAATGTTTTGATGCCAAAGAATGGGGAAAGAGTGGTAGGTTTCTGGAAAAGGGACAAACACGGACGTTTAATAGAGTCCGCTGTTGACCTTTTCTCCTCAGCCGGAAAAAGCATAGAAGATTGTTTCTCTTATTCCATCCCGTCAGGGCTTCCTAGCGGGCATTTTTCTCAGGCGTGGATCTAGTTTTGTTAGAAAGACAATGGATGGCGTTTGTTTCTTTTCAATGATTCTCGAAGTATATCACTGCCTATTTTCTACTGTCTACTCGTCCAGACCCAAAGTGTTGATCCTCTTGTGTCCGAGACATACTTTTCTTTCTCTTCTGTCGTGTACATCGTGATATAAGGCTAGGGAGTCAATTGATGGACTCAGACTATAGTTCTTTTGCGTCAGATTTCGAGAGCGTGTGGGCTTTAGGAAGAGAGTATAGTACCCTCCTGACGGCTCTTCAGGTACTCCTTTCTGAAGGTGTTCTCGTCGGTCTCTGCACCACGCTGCAGGGGGGTCCACTTGGGCTCGTCCTTGAACAGTCTCATGGCCTTGGTGTACTGCGTGGCTGTTGTCAGCATATCTCCCCTCTTTCTACCCCATTTATCGCAAGCGACTCACGTTCTTGTCATCGGTGGTGAAACGGTGGTAGATACCCGCAGGCATAATCGCCAAATCACCCTTCTCCAACCTCAAACGAATCCAATCGTCGCCCTCGCTTCTGACATCAAAGTAACCCGCGCCATCCAGGATGTATCTGATCTCTTCATCTTCGTGCAAGTGCTCGTGGAAGAAGATCTTGACTTTTTCTTCGTAGTTTGGAAGGGTGGTGGGCGAGATTGTCACTTCGTCGCGGTTCTTGTAGTTGCGGGCAGAGGCGAGTTCGTTGACAGAGTCTAGAGAGGGATAGTTGTGGCAGATGATGCCGAGTTTGGAGAGGTCGGTGGGGGTGACGGGACGGCCGCTGTCGTGGGGGAGGCGTTGGTCGCCCTGGTTGGTTTTGTTAACAGGTGTCTGGGAGACGAAGAGGAGTGGCTTACCTCAATGTTGTCGTACCAGTATGCCTTCATGATTGCTGTTTTTGGTGTTGGGATAGGAATGTTTGGTAGGAGTAATAGTGGGTTGCTTGGAAATTCGAGGTCGGCATGGTCAGCGAGCACGTCATTTTCTTGCCGTCCTCGGTGGAGAACTTTACCAGAGTCAACCACCACATCTCGGGAATGACATACGCGCTATCAAACTAGTTGTGCCATCTGGAGCGATTTGTGATGACGGATCTGTGGGCAAACAAAAACTGAAATAGGTATATGCTATGTACGAAAGATGCAGGAAGGAGCGAACAGCGATGGATATCTCAATTGTGGTTCTGTGTGTCTTGCGAATGATTATTATCGGTTTCTCGAGCATAGAGTACAGGCCGTCAACATTTCTTCGTCACCTTCCATGCACCAATTCCTCTTCTTCCGACCATTCGCTTCAGAGTCGGCCAAACACCATCGTCACCAAAGTCCATGTCGTCAAGATTAAGGTGGTTTCTATAACGCCAAACCTCCTCGAGGGCGATCTCAGAAGTTTCCAAAGATGTGCTGTTTTGAGTGATATACGCATCGAGGAATGTCGCACTGAGTGGTGCCAGCAAGAGTGTTGTTGATTCGGTATCGCAATCGACCTTGGACTTCAGCTCTCCTATGAGCTTGTCGCCACGCATGCCCATGAGGTCTCTGGTGACCAGCCCTTGATGGTTTTCGCCGAGAAGATAGGTTGGTGGACTGTACGTCTTCCACCAGAAGGCTTGCTGGACACCCCGTTGTTTGCCAACCCAGAGCTGTGCTGGCACTACGCCACCTTGATGGAATACGCCCATCAAAAGGCCTAGACAAACATTAAAGATTATCCAAACAGTGATCCATGTGTTCCGCATGCGTCGTGGTACGCTGATGCTGGATAATATCAGAGGGACTGCTGGCAATAAGAAACGTGCTTCTTGGTGTTTGAGACACGACAGAGCCAAGATACCGAATCCTGCAGAGTATATTGGCATTCCCATTCGACATGAAAAGAAAATCAGGGGAAGTGCAGGTCCAAGCAATTGTGGCAGGTTGGCAACTACATGCTGATAGTATGGGTGCAGACCGTGTTTGGCAAGATTGCTGCTGTTCATGTTGTAGAGGAAGTTATTGAGAGGCGTGATGATGGCGATTTCGTGTAACTGTGACAAGTGTACTCGTTGTTGGAGAAACCACTCAGTATCCGTAACAACGGCAAATAGCAGTGTTGCTGCCGCCGTTACAATCATTACCAGAAGTGAGATAGGCCTGCTTTATAGATTAGACTATATGTGTGAAGAATGGCCATGGGGATGATTTACCTGTGACGGAAATGCGGGATCAACTGCAGAAGGGGTATCAAAACAAAAGGTGGGAAGGTGATGCGATTGAAAGTGCCCAACACGCACAAGAAGGCAAGAAGAGCAGAAGGCAGGACACGGGTATGTGACTAATCCGAGGTCAATACGGCTTTGATTATAGGAGTGGCTGCTGGACATACTTTGTCCTCCTTGATACGGTTGATCAAGACCAAGCACCACAGCACTATCAAAGTCTCGACTGAGTTCGAGAAGGTATGGTTCTGGAAGGTCCATGTAACATAGGACGAAGCGACCAGCATTTGGGCCACACGACGCTCCTTGGGAACATGGATGAGTTCATCAAGAGCCCAGTCCTCAAGCACGAAACTCAAGACAAACATCAAGGCACGCAAAGTGTAGTACACAGTTGCAGGTGAGATGTTATGATAACCGATGCCATCACAAATCCATTTTAGCAAAGTCAAGGGCAGGCCATAGAAGATCTGAAGAGGGAAGACACTACGGATTGGACTGTCCGAAGTGAACTCCCAGGTTAAGTGGGAAGCATATCCAAAAACGCGACCTGGTTACAAGATGAGTAACGCTAGAAAGTTTGAGGTCTACAGGGGCGACATACCTGCGATGACCTCTGGTCCTTGGAAATGCTCGTCCGGGTGGATATAGCTGGGGGACAAAGCCAGGTAGAGGCGTAGGACGACCAGAAAGAGGTATGTTCGTCTCCACATAGCTGGAGGCCTACAACTCTCTGACTGCAAGCGAATTACAGGATGAGACGATGTGCCTTGCCATCAGCAGCCAGGCATATCCTGGGCTCATTTCAGACGGCCCCTAATTTGGTTTCAGAGTCGTGCACGGTCACGTGAGAATTACGAGCTGGACAGATGCATGAGTACAGTGACTCTACAGAACGTGTTTGAGATCTAGTTGATTGTCTCTGACTGACTTTAGTCTGTTGCGTTTGCTGTGTTCCTTGACACGGGCGGTGGGGATGAAAGTCAATGCCGGGTGAAGCTATCGGTTTGGCCACCGGCTACCTACTCACTTGACGCTGGCAATGGGTTGAAAGCATATTGGAAGACAACAATCACAGCAAAGCACACGAGTAATATCACATATGATTGCAGCAGAAGACACGCAGATGGAGTTTAGGCAGAAAGCTAGGCAGTGAAAATGAGCAACAAATAGCAAGTAATGGTTTGATTCAGTCTCACAAGCAGAGTGAAAGACAGGCTGAGGCAGGCGCAAACTGCGAGAAGGTCTGTGCCGCCAGGCACCAAGCGCGACCACTGACTGCAGTAACCACCCCGCGAACTGCCTTTGACTCTTCACTCCGCCTCGACCGACTACTTAACCCTCACCTTCCACCACCGTTGTTGTCGTCACATTTCCGCGACAACTCTCCATCTTCCAGACACGCAACACCAACGCCTGTCTTCCTCCACATCACACATAACCAAATATCCCATCTACAATCCATCACAACATGGCTTCCACCGATGACCAGAAGATCATCTTGGTCAGCTCCGACGGCGTCAACATCCAGACTGGTATGCGCACTCGCTCTTCCTCCATCTCTACTTGCTCTGCTAACACTCATTGTAGACCGCATCATCGCCGAGCGTTCGATGCTCATCAAGAACATGATTGAAGATCTTGGTACCCCCGGCGAGGAGCCCATCCCCATCATGAACGTGAGTCTCGTCCTCAGCCTCTCCTAACATCTTCCAGTCACTGACTTGTCTTGCTCCAGGTCTCCGAAGCTGTTCTTCGCAAGGTTCTCGAGTGGTGCGACCACCACAAGAAGGATCCTCCCCCGGAGAAGGATGAGGACGCCGAGTCCCGCAAGAAGACTACCGACATCGAAGAGTGGGATCAGAAGTTCATGCAGGTCGACCAAGAGATGCTCTTTGAGATCATCCTCGCTGCCAACTACATGGACATCAAGGCCCTCCTTGACGTCGGCTGCAAGACTGTCGCAAACATGATCAAGGGCAAGTCACCCGAGGAGATCCGCAAGACCTTCAACATCCAGAACGACTTCACCCCCGAGGAGGAAGAGCAGATTCGCCGCGAGAACGAGTGGGCCGAGGACCGCTAAACACCTCTCTCAAATTCGCCGCTTCACGACAAAGCACTCACGCCCGCTCATCTACCACCAATACCCACCTGTCTTTCTCGACACACTTATGGATTGCATCATGTGTTGCTCTTCGATCGAGAGTCAGCACACCGGCCTGGCGTTCTCTGGAGTTTTCTTATCACCTTTTCTGATTTCATGCGACATTTGACGAGAGGGAAAGAGCGAAAGAGCAATCGGCAGTGGGGTGAAACAAGATGCTACTTTTCCTGCTTTCACCTGACATGATGATATGGGGCCAGTGCATAATTATCACCATCAAGGTCCCTTTTTTCTATACCTCTCAAGAATGAAGCTAGCTCGTCCAAAATACAAGCATCTCTGACTTTGTTTTATGTTCTTTTCACTTTCTTCTTTTTACCACATTGATTTGCTTCTTTATTCAAGCTTGCTATTCTAACATGCTGCGCATGTCGTGTGCCCGATACATCCTCCTGATATTTCTATTAGCATCGAGGACAATTGCAACAACATCAGTCAAATCACATTCACCAAAAGTTCCAAGCTCTTACTCAGATAGCCGAGATCTGAGTTACACTGTTGTTCGCTGATGGTAAGAACACAACAAGGAAGCAAAGAAATGCAGACTTGGTTTTAGACATTCGTAAAGATTATTGAAAATATTTATATTCTGAAAAGAACAGCTTTTACAAGTGAAAGGGGGTAGTATCAAAAAGAGACAAATGTCAAGGTTCCCCAATCCGCTCCTTCAAAAAGTTCAAACCATACACATGTCGTAGTCCACAACCCACGGCCCGCCCATCTTCTAAAAAGCTCCCCTAACGCCAGACTCGCCAGACATGCACATGAGTCCCTTTTATTTCTGCTACTCTATTGCAGCTCTGTCGTTGCGCGTCATTGAGCCGTATCTGTCTATTCTCGCGATTCTTCTCTTCTTGGAGCCGTCACTCTGACTGTCCAAGCGGAGGCACAGCGGTCATGGAGCTGAGAAAATCTGCTTCTCGGATCTAATCTATGACTTGAAGCTGTCCTTCATGCTCTGGCTGCTGGCACTTGTGACGGTGGTGGGAAGGGTGGGCTTGTTGCCCTTACCCTGCCAGACCTTTGCGAGAGCGTAGACAATACCAGAGATGAAACCAACACCAATGGCGCTAACGGAGGCGAAAGTAACGGGAGCGTCGAAGAAGATGAGGCCGGAAATGGCGATGGGCAGCTTATTGAGAGCACCAACCATGGAGTAGGTGGTGGACGAAGTAACGCGAACACACCAGGCAGAAGTGTAGGAGATGAAGACTGAAGAGAGACCGGAGAAGACCATGGCAATGATGATGGAGTTGCGCTGAGCAGCAGGGAAGTTGAGGGCGAGGTTGGCGCTCGACCAGTTCTCGAGGAAGAGGGAGCAAATGAGGAGGATGGGGATGGAGAGAAGGTTGTTGTAGTACATGGCTAGAAAAAATCAGGTCAGTATTCCACCAGCCACCAAGAGGAAAACGAGAGGGAAAGACGTACTGTCGAAGTCCTTAAAGTTGGTCAACTTGATGCGCTTGCGCATGCCGAGGACGTAGGTAGCGCTGCAGAAGCAGTTCAGAGCCATCCAGATGTAACCAGAGTTGAGGGTGGAAATCTTGTCGCTAGCAGCCGAGCCCGAGTGGCTGGTAAGAGCGTGTTGAATGTCTGCCCATGCAGCAATGAGAGACGAGAGGACCATGAGACCGAAGGAGAAGAGGGCAGTTCCGGTGACGCTGCCGCCAAACCACAGAACCTCACCGTAGGCGATCAGGATAATGGTCAGGTTCTTGAAAATGGTGTAAACGGGGATGGAGAGGTATTGCAGAGCCTTGGTCGAGGTGTAGATCATGCCGATGAGGAGGAGGGAAATAGGGAACCCTGTGGTGGCTCAGTGTCAGTGTTTGTGCTGTCGCAACGAGAAGAAGTCAGAACGTACACTTCTTTGCTTCATCGCTGTTGAAGTCTCTGTAGGTGATGATGCCGGCGGACTTGCATGACTGAATGGCGACAATGCAGACGACACTCTGGGCGAGGTGTTGTTAGTTGTGGAGTTTGGAAGGTGGAGTAGTCGGAGGTCGAGCTTACCTGGACAGCGAGGAGGAAAAAGTTGAGGTTGAAGTCAAGACCGCTCAGAACGTATTTGTTGGTCGTGGTCATGAGAATCGAACTACCACAGTAGGCCAGGATAGCAACGACAGGGCTGTTCAGCTGCGCGGCCTGAGGAGCTGCAGGCATCCTCGGGGCAGGAGCGGCAGCAAAGGCCCCATTTCCCTTTTGCTCGCCGAGCTCGATTGTGTAGTCTTCGTTCTTCTTGTCGTCGGACATGGTTGCAGAGAGAGGTCGAGGTACGATGTGGTGTGGACAAACAAGTACAAGAAGACAAGGTCGACGAGAAAAAGATGGCGATGGGTTATTCGTGTCTTCAACGTTCTGGGGCTGCCGCGTCGCTCTCACACTTGACCCTTGCTCCTTGCTCCTTGCAGTCTTGAGCCCCTGTCTGCTAAGTTATTATAAAATAAGATTTAGCCATCCCACTCCTTCGGCCAGCACTCGTGTCCCTCTGAAGCCACTCAGCTCAGCTCGACAATCGCCAACGCTGCTCCCCTTTCCAAACCATCCTATGGTTCGTGTCAGCAGCTCTGAGAGCCGTTCCCCATCCGGACTGCCATGTTTCATCAAGCATAAAACCATCGGATCCTCGGCTGGAGCATCGCAGTGGCTTGGCACTCCCGCAACTCTGTCTTTCGCTTCTCTCTGCCGTAGCCCGCCCTAGCCCTACCCTGGAAATCCATCTCGTCCAAACAAATCATCTTTCCAGCTTGACCTCTACTCCCAACTCGAACACAACATACACACCCCACAATGTCTACCGTCGACTCCCGTGTGGCAGCTGTGCTGGATCGCAGCAACCAACATGTAGATTCCGATGACGAAGATGCTCTCATCGCCGAGCTGGAAGAAGACGAGTCTCCCATGGCTGCCTTCCGTGAACAGCGATTGCAGCAGCTGCATGGCGAATTGGCCCGCGCAAAGGCTCAGCGCAACTCCGA
This sequence comes from Aureobasidium sp. EXF-3400, assembly GCA_024195585.1. Classification (NCBI taxonomy): domain Eukaryota; kingdom Fungi; phylum Ascomycota; class Dothideomycetes; order Dothideales; family Saccotheciaceae; genus Aureobasidium; species Aureobasidium sp. EXF-3400. The sequence goes on from SWBL01000659.1 coordinate 8,314, forward strand.
CTATGGCACTTACACCGAGATCAAGGACGAGAAGCAGCTCATGGATATCACCACTTCGAACAAATTGTGTGTCGTCCACTTCATGAAGCCTGACTTCAACCGCTGTAGAATCATGGACCAGAAGCTTGCTGTGAGCCTCTCCTCTGCCCCGTCACCGAAACCTGCCGACTAACTGTTCGTCCAGGCATTGGCGCCCAAACACTTCGATACCCGCTTCCTCAGCATCAACGTCGACAATGCCCCTTTTCTCGTCGTAAAACTCAAAATCCAGGTCTTGCCCTGTGTCCTCTCCTTTATCGACGGCGTCAGCACCGATAGAATTATCGGTTTCGAAGGTATCGGCTACAAGCCCGACTCGTTCACTCTGCAGGAGCTCGAGGCCCGTCTGCTGCATGCAAAGGTTCTGGTCAGAAGCAAAATGGTCGACGAGGATGAGCATCGGTCGGGTGCTGTGCGCTCGGCCAAGGTCACTGAAGAGTACGACGATGACGAATGGGATTGAGCTTCCATCAGCCTTGCTTTCCTGATATGCTGTGTCCTCGCAATTCGGACTACACGCTACGCCATAAAAGCTGAGGAAGTGGTTGTATTGATTTACGAAAAGTCGCCCAGTTGGTGGCATCAACGCATCGAGATGCCCACGACCTCGAGACAGCATCAGGTGCACACAAGGAAGCCTTGTGGACAGCAAATGCCTATTGCATCGGGCGCTCAGGGGGCGCAAAGGTCTTGCCATCTCAGAAGCAGGCACAGTACAGTCGAACACAACACGGGAGACCCAGGTATCCTTACATATCCCGAAAGCTGTTTGTACCGCTGGCGTTGACCTGCACGCCTTCTGGACGGTGACAAAACTCTACAGGAGACCAGCCCACAAGCGGGTCCGCGCAAGGTTCTTATACGACATTATTGTGTGCAGGGGATTCTACAGCGTGGAAAAAACAAGCCATCAGTCATCTCTATAGTACATCGAGACAGATGAATAAGAGCGCCGTTACTGTGATCTTCTCAATAACCGAAGCTTTTGTTTTTATCCTTCTACGAGCCCTTTTGCGACCTTTGAGCTCGTCCAGAGACAAAGGACTCGATGTTCGCGCTTCCGTGCGAGTCCTGAACTAAGATCAGAAGGAAGGGAGATATGTTCTCCGCTGAGACGTATCACAGCTCGTGAATAATGTTTTAGGAGAACTTGTCATGACACATTGGTTCGTTTCATATTCCGTCGCATCTACATTAAATTTTGTTCGACATTTTACAGAGTCTTTTCCTTCATCTCAATGCCGTACTTCTCCTTGAGCTCGAGTCTCAAAGGCTCAACGATCTCGGGGCTCATGGGAGCAAGGACACCAGTCTGTGTGATCTTACCCTCGAGAACCTGGAGAACGGCGACAGCGCAGGGGACACCGACCAGTTTGGCCATGGCGCTGTAGCCCTTGGGGTCACCGTACTCGACCAGAGTAGAAGTGCGGACCTCCTTCATGCCGTTGGCGTGAGTGATGCCGAAACGGTGCTGAAGCATGACCAGATCGCGCTCGCCCTCCTCGTATTGCATCTTCTTCTCAAGGGTGGCGCAGAGGGTGTCGAGGGGGTTGTTGCGGGGCTCAACCTTCTCGTCTGAGAAGAGTCCAATCCACTTGAGACCATTGATGATGTGCTCCTTCTGGTCGTTGTCAGCGAAGCTGGTCTTTGAGCCGATGGCCCAGACGAGGTCATCCTCGGCGTGGCTGCTGCTGCCCAGGATTTGGGCGGTAGCCTCTCTCCAGGTAAGGGCAGGAGCTTCGGGGTGGGGCTTGAGGAACTCCTTCTCGGTGTCTTCCAAGAAGCCCATGTCAACCAGAGTCTTGATGAACTCGGGGAAACCCTGGTAGCGCAGGGTACCACGAATGATAGTCTCGGCCTCAGGAATAGCATAGCGTTCTCTGTAAGGGGTCGAGTCACGGTTGGGGTATGCGACAAAGGCGTAACCAGGGTAGATGAAGTATGGCTTAGCAGTGGCCATGAGCTCGGGACCAGCGACCTCGACAATCTTGTCATCCTGGAAGTAGCTGGCTTGGTTGCGGAGAGCGAGCAGGACACCACGGCTGCTCCATGAGAACTTGTAACCAAGAGGGTTGTCACTGCACTCGGGGGCGGGCAGGCCACCACAGTAGCTGAGGAAGCTGGTGATCTTTCCACCGGCCTTGTGAACCTCGTCGATGGTCTTTACGGCGTAAAGGTGGTCGATACCAGGGTCAAGACCGATCTCGTTCATGACGGTGATACCGGCCTCCTTGGCAGCGGCATCAAGCTCGAGCATGGCGGGAGAGACCTGTGCGAATCAGAGGGAGTCGAAAGATACGAGACATTGTGACTCACATATGACGTGGTGACGACGTGCTTCTTCTGGTTGATAGCAGCCTTGATGACTTGAGCGTGGTAGGTATAGGGAATCAAGCTGATAACGACGGCGTTCTTGCCAATCTCGTGCTCGAGAGCGGCCGAGTCGTTGACATCGAGGGAGATAGGGTAGCAGTTCTTGAGGCCTTCGCAGAGCTTCTTGGCCGAGTCGAGGGTGCGGCAGGCTGGAATGACACGTCAGACGGGCATTGCAGATGGTTCAGTAGGGAGGCAGGGTCTAGATACCAACAGTGACGGAGATGTCCTTGTCGCTCAAAATCTCAGCAGTAGGGCGGGTAACGAAACCAGCTCCAAGAAGGAGAACCTTCCTGATCAACAGTTAGCACGTGTCCAGTGTGGCTGAGGCAGGGAGCTTGCAGCTTCTTACTTGGAGCTTCCGAGAAACGGCAGCATAGCATCCATGATGAGTATATGACTTTAGGTATGTCAATGGAGGAGATACAGAAAGATCAGAGAGTTCAGAGGACACGGCCTGCGCAGTGAGTGATTGCAGCGGTTAGGGACGGTCGAAAAGTGGTCCCCTCCGATGCTCGGCCAATGACGAAAGCTGGCACGTTTGGGCAGGTGGGGGCCGACCAAACCAAGCCGAAGCTTTTCCGTGTATCCACACGCGTGCTTTCCTTTCTTGACAGCTTTCTTTCCACCTCCTTCTTCCTTTCTTTGTTTACCTGGTGCTGTCGCAACCGTCTACATCAACATCGTCGTCGCAATGTCGTCGCCTTCACTTGCAGACGCGTTCTGGGCAGCACCCCCAATCTCTAGGTAAATTCCTTCACTGCCCTGTTTCGTCGCCTTCAAACTTCTGACTCCAGTCCACAGAACTCTTACTGCTGCCACTCTCGTCCTGTCCCTCAACTTTTGGATTCTGCCAATCATCAATCCTGGCTACTTTGTCTTTGTGCCTCAGCTGGTGTTCAAGCTATGGATTCCACAAGTTTGGCGACTCGTGACAGGCTTTTTCATCACTGGCCCGTCGCTGGGTTTGATTATGGATCCATACTTCCTCTTCACATACTGCAAAGCTTTGGAAGTTGATTCGAGTCGCTTCTCACAACCAGGCGATTTGTTTGTCGCTCTGCTCTTCATCTGTAGTGTCATCATGGTAAGAAGCGTCATTTTTGCTGTTATTTTCTCTTATCCTTTCCCTGCACACACCTCATACCCCTCCTATATCTGCCCGCCCAGCCAAAAACATAGCTGAAGCGGTTCCTGGAAGGAGGGCAAATTACCGTTGTACTGTGTCATGATCCGTCATTCGCAAAATCCTTTAGGGTCATGATGGAGTATGGCCGTGGTGGGATTGCCACATTGAGAAAGCTGCTCGACGTTTCCTTGGTCGAAACAGTGGTTTTGGCACCCTACATCTCTTCACTTGATAACCCTCTCGTACTGTCTTGTTCAACGTGCCACTATTGCAGTACTGATGACTACTCAAAGCTCCTCACAGGCTTCGTCTTCGGCGGAGGCTTGCTCTTGGGTCCCCTTCTTCTTGCTCTCGCTTATTTGCATGTGCAAGATGCCCCCGATGGCATGATGACTTTCTTCTTCTTCAGCATCCGCCGCAAGTATCTGCCTGGCTGCATGTTGTTGGTCGCCTTCCTTATGGCGGGTCCTCAAGAAGCTCTCAAGCAGGCTTTTGGTCTCGTTGCTGCTCACCTATACGACTTCTTGACCAGAATTTGGCCGTCGTATGGACGTGGCACCAACCCAATTCGCACACCAAGAATTGTGCAGCAATGGTTCGCTAAGCCTATTGGCGCAAGCACTACTCGCTCGTACGGCACTGCTTTCCAAGGCCGCCCTGCTGGCTCTGTCGGCGCTCAATCTCAGGCAAGCAGCTCGCGTAGTGGTGGTTGGACAAGTGGCTTTACGTCCGGTTCTTGGGGTTCTCGTGGGCCAGGCAGAAGACTTGGTAGTGATTAAGCATAGACAGCAAGCAACCAGAATTCATTTGAAGCATCTCTGTCCTCATACATGACATCCCTACTCCGTGGTGTGCAACGTGCTGTGAACAGGGTCAACCCTCGATAACTGTACCAACATCAGTCATTCAGAGCAATCCAGTTCTGCTCATGATAGACAACTCTAGACACAGGCCGTATCTTGCCATGCCGCAAAAACTTAGACGCTGTACAATAACGATCGTGACAGAGATGTCCATGTTGTCTTCTTCTACGACTGGTGGGCAAAAGAATGAACGAGTAAAACATACAGCAGCAGGGATTCCCACGTGGTCACCCACCGTAGTACTAATCTGCCGTTCAACTGCTTATGTATGGCAGAGCGGACGGGATGCCCAG
>SWBL01000660.1:0-12980 GCA_024195585.1 Aureobasidium sp. EXF-3400
CCAAAAGCAGTGCCAGTGACAAGAGTGGCCATCGACTCAAATAGCATGATGTCTATGTATGTTCGATTGATATTCTTTTGCTGGTTAGGAATTGTGAATCGAAATTGACTTCTTGATCGCTTGGTTGGTCTTCGAGGTGTTGCGAGGTTTGCAAGATCGATTCCTGATTGTCCAGATACCAGACACAGACATAATCTGGTGGAACCTATAAAAGGTAGAGGAAGGCGTGCGCATTAGTAAGCCGTGGGGTGCTTTTGCAATGTCCCCGAATCCAAACAATCATGGGGATTCATCCATGTGCGCCGACTTCATCGGCAACTCTAGATCGCCTGTTCTCCCCGAACAAGCGCAACGGTCTGGAGCACATATACTGCCGCTCGGCATATCTTGGCTGACTATCTCGGGCAAAGCTCCGGTCACGGGATCTGTACTTGTGAAGAGTGTCAAGCGTGTCAGGCAAGAAATGCGATGATGGTGCAAACTAGAGAGACTTCACGGATAGCTGATTGGGTAGAACGCAAGTGCTCCCAGCAAATTCTTGCCTTCTTGAATACCTGTTCTCGTGAACGAATTGATGCAGGTCGTTCACGACTCGTAGTATTGAGCCGTTTCTTTTCGCTGTCTGGGCAGGTGAGGCCTCGCTCAATAGCGAATCGCAAAATCCAACCCAGACATAGTAGCGTTTCCGCATGTTCCGAGCCAGTCCCACCCTACAATTCTATATTCTCGCGTGCGAAATTCGATGTACAAAGCGCTCGCGCAGTGGCCACCCAAGCTCTAGAAGTTATGTAAACATAGCTAATTTATACAACTACACTACAACCACATTATATTATATCATTGTAATGGTCAATATGTCAACTTCTAGTGCTGCACATACCCTTCTCAACGCGTTGGATCCATCTGATACCTCTGTGGCGGCCAATACTGTCTCCCAAGACGCGCCAGCGAACGACGCTGATTCCGAGCTTATATCCACCTACTCCTCCAACCACACTACACTGAGAAAATCACGCAATAGCAGGCGCATACACTGGCAAGAAGAGGTTGAAGAACAAGTCCCCCGAATACCACGTCGATCCACGCGTGGTGTGGCTCCTCAGCGCCTTGGGGAGTTGTTAGAAGCCGAATTGTCGACCCCATTGTGGGTATCGGAGAAACGCAAACCAGCCACCCAACCACCACAACCACCTTTAAAAAAGGTATCCGCTGGCAGGAAACCACTTTCCGATGCTGCGAACACGTTAGGCAAAACCAGAGCATTAAATATTGGGAAGGTGGTTGCAAAACAGTCACCTGCGCGACCGAAGCCACCCACGAAGCCGTCCGCACCAAAATCTAGAGTCCAACACTCACCTCCTATCCGATCAACCACCACCCAACCGATTACTTCCAAATCAAAGGACAAGCGATAAAAGACCTCTATTAGGGCCACGGGAATGCGAAATATACAAAAAAACCCTGTCGAACCTGCCATATCGCTGCCGCCAGCGCCGATTAGGTTCAAGCTGCATTTCGTGACCCGATGGAACCACCAAATTGTGTCAAATGACGATACCCTCGTGTTTGACACTAACACCAGCTGGATAGAGGTCATAAAGTTGATGGACCAGCCAATTAATGTCCTCTGTCGGTCTAATAACATTACTAACCAAATGCCCTATAAGATTCGAGCACTTATTAGCTCAGCTCGAGCTACTCGTGGCCCGAAGGAAACCAGCAGTATTACTCTCGAGCATGGCCGAGCTCAGCCATGGAGCCAAGTTATCGACCTTGTATGTCTCAATGCCTCTGATGGGCACAAGGACTTTAGCATTACTATCGACTCGGTTTGGACTCCGGCAGGCTTGCAACCACCAGAGCCAGAGCTAGCTGCTAAGCCAGAGGCTTCATCAACTTCTCGAACTGGTAGACGCACTAAACGCTCCCTCCTTTCTACCTCCAAATACTAGGAAGAGCGTGGCAGCTTTTGGAACGACATCATTGCCCACTGGTCATGTCCTACACCGATGACCTGCAAGGTTAGAGCACGCCTTGGTCTCGCTCGCTGGCTCCACAAAGGACGACACTACAAGATCACATATAACATGGCTGCAAAGTGGCGTGAGGTCATGCAATCCGAGGGAGGCGATGTACGCCATCCACCGATGTCTATTCGACGACTTATTAGTCTCGAAGATGCTAAGAACGAAGCTGAGTATGCTGAACGACAAGCAGCTAAGAAGAAGGCCAAAAGTACGCCAATTTAAGCTTCTTCATCGGTGTCCCAAGTCTTTTACGTTGGAGCTCAGCAACCACTACCATCTCAATCAACTGAGACCCCTTAAACACCTCGGCAGAAGTCAAACAGTCCTGTACCACCAGAGCTAGACAGTGGTGATGGCTGGGTCGCCTTTTGGGACTCAGTCAAGGCTGCTGTCCAAGGTACTCGCCCAGAGTCCTGGCAGGCAGGCCTCGACCGAGCGATGGCAGCACTTGATGCCGACTTCTGGACGATATCCATGCTATTCAAGGCCACTGACAGCTCTCTCGAGAAGGTAGTGCCTCAATTTGGTCTACGGGTGCTGATACATGAGCATCTCTCGAAATTTATTTCATGTCACAGAACCAACCGACTGGACCCGTTCCAACAACCAAAATTTGGTGGTACCGCACCAAAATTTGGTTCTCCAGATCGGGTGGAAATATCGAGCGATGACATGGATGATGCAAATGAGAGTACTGATGATAAAGACCTAGAAAGCGATCCCGACGACGAACAGCAAACTCAGACTAGCGACGGCCCACTCTAACAAGGTATCTTAGCATGTCTAAACATGCCTCGTATGTCCTTATCCTTGAGTGCAGCGTATGAAGCCTCCTCTAGGTGATTCTTCCACGCTAGCTTATACTCCTCACCCAGGGTCTGGAAATCCGATTGCCTCGGCGCAAGGTCCCTCCATCGACGTAACCACTGCTTCAAGAGATGGAATGACTGTTCTATGTGGTTCAGATGAGGCGAATAAGGTGGCAGGTACAGCAGGTAGACACCTGCTTGCTGACACATGGTTCTGATCTGGATTTGGGTCAAAATCTAGTCGAAGTGGTGCCCGTCGGATACTTGCCTTCTCTGAGTGGTGAGTTGAGCAGTTATCCATGATAACTATCGACCTTCTACCGGGGAACGGTTCGCAGCGAGGTAAGATCGCTGTTTCCAGCCAGTGTTCAAAGATCTCCTGGGTTACTGCACCCTCTACTACAAGGGTTGAACCTGTCAGATAGCGATCGATATCGAGGGCCGGCAGGACTGAGCAACGTGTTTTAGACACTAGCTCAGACCTTGTATATGCTGGATCACCAATTTGAGACCACGACCGTCGTCTGAATAGCACCTTCTCGCTTGCTGCTGACTCGTCCAAATACAGGAGCATATCGACCGGATCGTCAACAGCACCACCCGCAATACCCTCGCGCATAAGCTCTGCTAGATGCTCCTGATAGACCCCTTGCTGAACAGGGTCCCTTCGGCTTGCTATTCGAGTATTGACCTTGTTGCTGAGACTGGCGTTTTTGAGAAGGCGACTTATCGTCGATCTATCAACTGTTATATCAAACTGACACCACAATTCGAACACCAATTCCTCCTGCCAAAGGTCGTTCCTAAAGGCGAGCAAGTCGATAAGCCATTCATGCATATATGGCTTGATCTTGCTATGTCGACCTCGAGTCTTCTTTGCGTTATTGGGTTCCCATACAGTGCCAAAGCAGTCAAAGTTGCGCTTCAATAGGCTAAGCGAAGATCGATGAGCTTGTGGGAAGACTTTCTGGACATTTGGAACAGTGCAGTCGTCGATAAACATGGCCTCGATAAGCTTCTTATCGTGATCTGAGAGCTTCATATTGGTAAGGTAGTTGAGAGCTATATACAAGGTCAGAAACCGCTCGGGTCAAGGGTATGAAGCCTACAATCGACGACGCTACCTGCTACGCACAGTTTGATATATACAGCTAGCAGTAGTTGGCCTGACTGATGTCTATATAGGTAATAATAAGGTGGAAATGTGGTAAATTTGGTGCTGGTGGCAACCCCACTGACCAGCTTGTACATCGAATTTTGCACGCGAGAATAACATGATAGTGGAGCAGCCGGCTTTGAACCCCTGGTCGAGGTTGAAGGGTAAAGATCGCCGAACTTCCATTAATTGCCGAGATCTCTCTGTCTTTCTCTTCGATCCAGGACAGTCTGTGGGCATCATTTTGTCTTGTACACCATCGTCTCTCGAATGGCTGAGAAAGGCCTGTTCATCACCATTCCTTGCTATTTCTTCCATCTCATAATGGGCAACTGGAGGACTCCCTTCCGACATGCATGCACTGAAATCGACCACTCATTCAGGAATGTTGCCTGCAAGTCCTGCCATGTTCAGAAGAGCACTTGGGCCAGCCATCAAGTTAATACCGAGACTCTCGCGGCACCTCCACGCCGTGCTCAAATAGCAAGCTTGGATTGTAAGTGTAGCTATGATAGGTGTTTCTACACTGGTCTTCACGAAATTGTCCCAAAGAAAAGCTCTAGCGGAGTCTGAGCCTTCAGCAAGGCTCTTTAGACTTCATGAAATAGCTCAACACAACTCGACTACAGACTCGTACTGGATGTATTACGGAACCAGTGTTTACAACATCACTGATTGCGTCCCAAATCATCCTGGCGGCGAGGTAATCCACGAAGCATTGGGTGGCAACATCAAACTATACTGGAACATATTCACAACACATAAGAAGCAAGAGCTGTTTGATATGCTTGAGCAGTATCTGGTTGGTAAAATGATCCGAGTGATCTTGTCGAAGGCAAAGCGCCCGCGGATAAAATTGACGATCCATTATCTCTTCACCACCAACACCTGGTGCTTGACCTTTGCTCTGACAATAGTTGCCCTTGATTCCGATACCTTGCCCCTCATACACAGGTCTCGTGTCTGCTTCGCCTTCTATAATAGCCTTGCCAGGAGAATCTTTCAAAGTCACGATGGGTCGTTGATCGTACCCGCTATCTTCGAGCTGGTCCTGTGTTAGTAAGGGTGTGCCACAGGCATTCGTGTGATCAAAAACTTTTGCTCACTCAGACCAATCTCTGGACTTGAAACATCTTGTGAAGAGGCGTCGCGAAGCTGGCAGAACATCTTTGTGGGGAGGTCTCACAAAGCTGACTGTGTCTTACGATCTTTCCTAGGTTCGGCATTCAGATGTCTTGATTTCAAGACCTTCGAGTAGTTGGGCGAAGAACTGTGATTCCAGAGCTCTGCTATGCACATCAATGACAAATCCTTTGCAAAGATGATGAGGAAATCAACTCATACAGCCATATACCTCCCATCTTTGCACTCATGAGTGTCGTAATAAGGACACCCACCACTCAATGGATTCCAACCTCGCGGTCGATCCCACATAGGATTTTTTCCCGCAAATCGCAGCATAATGCCCAGATGCGCAGCCTCATCAACCACATGCGGCTCTGCAACCTCTCTCAATCCGCTCTCCTGCCTCTGCAACATTGTCATCACAATCGCCACAAAACATACCAATCCTCCGCCTCCAAGGTCTTGAAGAAGGTTCGTGGGAGGATGTGGAGTGGAGTCTTTGCGACCCAGTTGAGGAAGTACGCCAGAAACGGCTGGGTAACTGGTATCATGCCCAGCCATAGCTGTATACTTTCCGTCCCTGCGAAAGCTAGTCATACGCGCAACAATCAATCGCGGATTCAGTTTCGAAAGCACAATCTCAGGTTGGAGACCTGAGTTCTCGAGGATACCAGGTCGGAAAGGGTCAGTTGGGATATCGATGTTGGGATGAGAGACAGAACTTAGAGGGAGGATTTCAGGTTTACAGCTATGGGCTGGAGGTGGTGGACTGGAAGTACGGGCCCTTTAGGACTGCACGGTCGATACGCGGGACAGAGTCGCCCTAGTTAGCTATTAAGAGCCTGCGAACGGTCCTACGGATCATCTTCATCAGCAGGTATGGATGTATAGACGGATGATGGAAGTCTACCTGGAGCTAAACCTGCAGATTAAAACACCCGCAGGTGGTAAGAGGCGAGGATTGCGACATCGCACCCAGTTTAACGATGGAGATAATGGTACGTCCAAAGAGTGAAATTGTCCGATAAGTATCAAAGGAAGATGACCATGAACCTCGTATGCGGAGCTATGGACAGCACGGATGCGGGGAAATAGATGTTATTATAACAAGATTTTTGAATAGACGAATATTATAGTCCACCATCTTGACAACCTTCTCCTCACCATCATCCAGAAACTCGACCTTCATGCTCCTGAGTTCGCTCCGGATCTCACCGGTAGCCTCTCTAACTTTGCCTTAGGCACGTCCTTGGAAGATAGCCTTCTAAGCCTCGTCGTGGAAGCTCATCATGTTCTGCATCATCCAGAAAATCTTCAATAGAGGAAAAAACTGATCATGGTCACTGTAACCGTTTTGTTGTAGGAAGTTCTCCTTAAGCAGGGTTGCGACATTAAGAGTGCTCTTGTCACCATCACTAAAGACAGACTTTCTAAATAGTTGCACGACTTGTTCGAGATTCCCGGCAGTGGTTAAGAGTTCCTTGTTGCGATCGTGCAGACGAGGGACTCCCCGGTTTCTTCTTTTCGAGTAGTACTCCTCTAGCGAACTGATGTGTTTATAGTAAAAGAGCGAGGTATTGCTCGAAGGGAAATGCTTACGTTGGGCAAGCTTCTTGTCGAGCCCCTAAAAGACCTGTACAATCCCGAGAGTAGAACTAGTAACAGGGTCTAAGAAATCATCACTAGGAGGAGAAACGGCACCGACAATGGAACACTACCCTTGCGGTCATCAGGGCTGTTAAGAGCAGTAACGCAGCCAGCAGGCTCGTGGAGAGAGGCGAGCTTGGCACCGAGGTAAGCAGGAAACCCTTAGTCAGCAAGCATCTCTCCGAGACGACCAGATGTCTCACGAAGAGCCTTAGCCCGACGAGGAGAAGAATTAGCCACAATGGCATCGTCCTTACCCGGGTCATGGAAGTACCCGGCGAGGGCGATACTGGTGCAGAGGGTCCTCACGAGGGGCGACGGGTTTGTTGGAGGTGTTGGCGATAAGAGTCGTACGCTTCATGATAGGCTCTTTCTTGCCGTCGACGTCGATGATTAGCTCGGGGAAGTGAACCAAGAGTTCGGCCATCTCGTTACTGCGTCCACACTAAACACAGAAAAAGTTAGCATAATTTCCAAAAGTATGGTTCAGGAGAAACGGCACAACTCTGCTTAATGGCCGGATCCAATATTTTCCAGTCGCGGCTGGAAGCAGACCAGACACCAGAACAAAGCGTGGTATTTTTCTTCGGGTCGCACGTACACATCCAGCGTAGACGATAGTGTCAGAACTGGAGAAATTGGAGATGGACTGGGAAATAACAGTCTTGCCACAACCGAAAGCACCAGAAATGCAGACAGCACCACCCTGGACACTAGGGAAGAAGACATCAAGGATACGCTGACCGACAATGAAGGATGAGTCGGAACCAAACTTGTCGTTGACGGGACGAGTGACACGGGTGGGCCACTCTTGCATTATGCTGTACCCGGTCTCCTTGCGCTCGAACTCGCCCTCGAGGATCTTTCCATCAACGGTGTAGCTTCCAGCCGCGGCGATGCGGGTGACGGTGCTGTGAGCTCTGGAAGGAAGGAGGTCCTTGTGATTGCTGAGCAGCGAATTCTCCCAAAAGAAACCGAGAATGTCACCACCAGTGATGTGGTCGTTAACCTTGTAAACAGCAGGCTTGAACTTTCATTTTCCTGCACGGTCCAGAACGAACACGCCGATACCACGTTTTTAGGGAATGCTGTTGGACACAGCCGAGATACCCTTGAGAGGGCGCTGAATACCATCGTAGATGGTCTCCATCGAACCGGGGCTGAGCTCGACTGACAAGGGCCACCAATCATGTTCTCGAAGAGACCGACGGGATTGGGTGGACATTAGTAGATGCTAGGCGGTGGTGGATGGGTAAAGCGGCACGTCCAATGGAGAAGATAGAGCCTGTACATGTTCAGTCAGCTTGAGCGGGTGACGGTCATGGATAGCAAGCTGAACTCATGCTGCTGGGGCTCGACATCTTTTGAGGGAACCATGGCGGTTGTTGTGGTTGTGGTGGTTGAGCTGTCTGCTACGGAGCTCGCGGGATGATCGATGGACTGCGAGTCCTATTTTACGACGATTCGATGGGGGCGCGATCAGAGTCTTTCTTATGATTAGATCGATGAGAGATTGACGTATTAAGGGTCTGGGTCGCAATCCTAGCATGCAACTGTTGATTTGGTCGACTTGTTCACGTCCACAATAGCCATCCCGTCTTGGTTTCCTCCACGCTTCATGGAACCAACTTCGACATTGTTATTTGTTTTCGTTCTTGTATACTGTCCTTCTACACGATCTCGAGCTCTGTCGTCTCTCCATACCCATTGTACGCTACACCTCTCAGGTTCCATTGCGAACGTTCCGGCTGTGTGCCCCCAGACTGGTCTGTAGCCCTGCTGAGAATACGTGTATTTTTGCCTGCCTCCACCTTGACAACTGCCTTCCATAACCTCCATGACCACTTACTTTCATCTGCATCATGCTCAATTTCTGCCTCAAGCCATGTCTTCCCCTCGTCTCCGGATACTTCGACTTTGACTACCGCTCCGCCATCACCACCGGGCAAAGCAAACCCTTTCACTGTTACCATACCTTCTGCTGACCTTTCCACCTTCGATCCAGGTTCTGGTATGGCAATGGCACTATTGACCGGCATCGTCTGCAGTGCTGGTGTCGTATCCCAAAACTTCTCGGCAGATTCGCTGTCTACCGCTTCTAGCGGGAGAATCTTGTAATCGTGTTGTTGATAGTAGTTGGAGCTCTCGACCGTTTGCACGGTAATCCGGTCTAGCCACTTGACGCTTCGGGCGCCAGCAATGCCGGGAACTATCACTCGAACAGGGAACCCATGCTCTTTGGTAAGTGGCTCTCCATTCATCTGTGCGAGAGTCAGCTATCTCCATGTATCATAGTTCGTGATCAACAAAATCTCACCTCGAGTGCCAAAATGACGTCCTTGTCTTCTTCAAGTGCTCTTGCAAGATCTATCGAAGCTCCATACCATTCATCTTCCTGGCAGGGCTGCGCATGGCTTGCAAATGCTACATGACCCTTCTCTTCCTTTGAGAGAATGACCTGCGCCTTTTCCAAGATGTCTTTGAGTCTCGGTCCTCGCCATTTGCAATTCATGACAGCTCCATCAAACCAATCAATACCTTGGACTTCCTTGATGGCTGTGCGCATTGTATGTCTTCTGATGCCAGCACATTGAAGCGCAGAGACAACAGTATGTTGAGGCAAGGCTTCCAAATCAGACATTGAAAGGTCCAATATATTCTTCACTGCTCCATCTACCCGGACATGGTGTTTTGAGGCATCGATTTCTGGTATACCTCCATGGTTGCGGTCGTAAGCGTTTTTTGTTGTAAGAAATGATGACACCAGTTCAGTTACTGGGGGCTCGCGATTGAGTGGACTAAATCCAAGGTCAGGCATGATTGTGAATAAATCTGAGAAGTGGAACCGAGATCTGAATGCCAATTAAAGCTGAGAATAAAGAAGATTGCGATGAACCCTACTTCTCGAATTCTGCAGAATGGGAAAGAGAGAATGTTTGCTCTTGGAAATGGAGCTCTTATCTATATGTCCATGACGAAATGGTTTAGCATGAAATGAGCTCCTGATTTTCAAGCGACTATGTACAACAATCGCATTAAGCTGACGTAGGTGGCTTTAAGCTAGCCCCAGCTTTGAGCCATCTTACGCATTGATCTGTTACGAACGTGTGAGGAGGACAGAGCACGATTGTCTTGGCAGGCAAAGCTTGCTCTTACCACATGATAGGAACTGTTACAGAACAGAGCAGGCGCTTGCTCAGGTGGATATAACCATGACAGTGACTCCAACCCGCTTGATTACCTTCCCTTCGCTGAACAAGCCGCCTCCAACTCTTCCGGAAAACAGTTTAACCCGCTGCGCCCCAGTGACACCCGCGTCGAGGTGTTGGCAGAGACAAGAGCATGGGTACACAATGTCAAAGACGAAAAATGCGTCTCCCGGCTCAGTAGCATAGCTGGTAACGGCAAGCCGACCATTGCGCGCGACATAGCTCGGGAACTTCACGATAGCGGACACCGAGGAGCCAGCTTTTTCTTCTTTCGTGGTGGTAGAGATGTTGGTAATGCCCAGCTATTCCTTACTACTATTGCGAGACAGCTAGCCGCTTCGAGGCATCTCATCGTGGATAGGGCGCAAGCTTTATAGACTAGTATCAGTAAAGCTGTGTCTGACCATCCAAATATTGTCAGCAAAAGCCCGGCAGGACCAATGGAAGGTTCTTGTCATCGAGCCGATCTCACAGCTTCATTGCCGTGTGTCAGGTATACGTGTTAGCAATATTTTTCTGTCCTAGAGACGCATTGTGCGACAAGAGTACTCCACTTACATCCCAGGATGGATAAGCATTAGTTCTGCCGTAACCGACAGGTGGAACAGATGTGTGCAAATCTTCGAAGGTCATCAAAATGGGGTCCTTGCTGTGGCTTTTCCCATCTGACGGCAACTTCGTGGCCTCTGCATCGGATGTTAAGACAGTCAGGCTACGGGGCGCAGCATCTGGCCAAGCACCTAGCACTCTCGGAGTTTGTACACGGGGAGTTACTGTAGTGGCCTTCTCGCCCAACGGTAAGCTAGTGGCTACCCGAGTGGCAACGCTAAAGAGCTCTATCATTCTGCACGCAGGCTCCTTGACTTGTCAAACCATTATAGACTCTGGATTGGGCACGACTATGCTACACCTACACGCCAATGTCCAATTCCGTAACTAAGCGTGGAGGAGCAAAAGCAGTGCCATCACCTGCTTCACCAGGATATCTCCAAGCAAGTCCCACAGGTCACATGTGGTCAGTACGATGATAAACTTCACGAGGGGGAATTCTTGGACGGTCCTGCAGCCGTCGACGAGCGTGGCGACACTCTTAAGCATACCAGCACCTGATGTGACAAGTATCCTTGGTCACGCTCGCCGTTTTCGTGCAGAAGACTTATGTTCAGTTTCAAGAGGTCCACACTATATTGCAGGAAGATATTCCACGCAGAGCTGCTCAATTCGCTTCCAATCTTGTCTTCAAGCCGTAAATTCGTTAGCAAATCAAACACCGAAATACGTTACCTCATCATCGGTGGAAGATCTGAGTTTCTGGGTTGCCCCTTTTCTCTTCGTTACCAAAAACAGCTTCATGCATGTTTTGTGATACACAGCCATGGATATATGGCACTGCCAAGGGCGTTATTCATCTTAGGATCTTATATTGATGTAATCGCTGTCAGAAAAGTCAGGGATCTCTGCCAACCTGTTTTGCTTGCGCACGCATCTGACTTTCTTGTCCCTGTCAAGTTGGAAAGAAGATGCTTGATCGTCAAACTCACGTGACAGATTGGCTACACGTGTGTTTGAGCTACTAAAGCAACTGAAAACGATATCAATACTGTCAGCAACGTTTGATAGGTGGTGTGCATAGGAGTGCAAGCAATTGGAATGCAAAACTCACAGCTTGCCGACTCACGAGAAGATAGCATGTTCCTTGTCACAAGGTGCATGCAATGGGTTGGCCGGGAGAATTGTCGCGGCTACGAGACGGTACACCGGTGTGTTCTTGGCAATCCTGCACAGATAACCCCGAACGTGGCGAAGGCCGCCGACAAATTATTGACGCTAACGTGTACGGGGGGAGAGCCCGCATATACACTGCCGTGTCTAAGGACTGTGATAAGAAACTTCCATCGATATCTTCACCCCGATGTCCCGCTTACTATTAGACTCCGCTCTACGAAACATCCTAATGTCTTCGCATAAAGCTTTAATCAAGTCTGCCTTAAGGCAGCGCCTATACCATCCCAAAACAGCGACTGTGGAGCCGCTCATACACAATTTCTATGAGCCAGTCACGGGAACTTAGCAATACATCGTTAAAGATAAACATACGAAGCAGTCCATAATTATTAATCTAGTCCTAGATTACGACTCGGCTACTAACAAGATCTTGACGCATTCTGCACGCTCAATTTTATCATTAGTTAAGCAACGTTCTTTAAATGTCTAACGCCTCCTAGAGACCCACGTCCACGCCGACCACCTAATAGCCTCGCACTATCTAAAGATAAAGTTGTCGGCTTCGTAGTCTACCTCTCTAGCTGTATGTATAGGAGCCGATATCACCGAGATTTAAAGAGATTTGGCGCCAAGATATTCTTTAGTGCAGAAGTCGTAAGAATTTGCTACCCCCGTCTTTAAACTTAATAGCTCTAAGCTCTTAATTCTAGCTAATTAACCATTGTACATCGGATTTAGCACGTTATATAGCTCTCGTTACTCCGATATTAAGCGGTATAGCTTAAGGTAGTTGCTTATTAGTTAATGCTAGATTTCTAGCAGTATTAACCTATATAATTGTTATGGCCAACTATTCCTGGAAAGAATAACTAGTCACGGGATTTGTACTCGTGAAGAGGAGTGTCAAGCAAGTGAAGCAAGTAGTGTGTTGTGTCGTGTAAACCAAAGGGACTGTTGGAATAACTATTTGAGTTGAACGCAGGACCTCCTACTGAGTTCCTGCCTACCTATATACTTGATAGATAATGAGTGTATGCACGTTGCTCTGTATGCTCTGTTGTGCTCTGTAGAGCAGAGCAGCGGAGCAGGACAGAGCATATAGCGCGTTCACGCAAGGTGCTCTGTTATGCCAAGGTGCGGAGAACAACAGAGCAGGCTGTACGACCCTGTCATTGGTAGGTTTTTTTTTTTTTTTTTTTTTTTTTTTGAATCATACTCCATTTGGCCCTGCGGGCTATGCCGGGAAAACTATCTAGCTACTGAGCTATTTACAGGTACGTGT
>SWBL01000661.1:0-12875 GCA_024195585.1 Aureobasidium sp. EXF-3400
GGCATCCCGTCCGCTCTGCCATACATAAGCAGTTGAACGGCAGATTAGTACTACGGTGGGTGACCACGTGGGAATCCCTGCTGCTGTATGTTTTGTCCTATGATATCTTTTTTTTTTCCTCCTTGCGATTATTGGTGAGGAGCTACAAGCATCTTTCGGAAGTCATTCATTCATTCATTCATCCATTCATCCGCCGTCAACTCAATGCCATATCTTTCCTCCATCACTCGTTTTTAGTCTTTGTACACGGTGACTGAACAGCACTCCATAAGTAGCTTGTGATTGATGCTGTCAAGTAATTCAGACTCAGTCCCTTCAGCCATAGCATTATCAACTTCCAGCATCCTCAGACAATGACGACCAATACTAAAGGCACACAGGAAAGCTTAACCCTCGGTCTTTGTGCAAGCAAGGCATATCGCCCTGTCGGACACATACGATACCACTTCAGAGCCACCACATCCTGTGACCATTCTACATGGGAACAAAATGCTAAAAGAGCGAGCGGGCCTTCTGGAAAACATGCGCTTGGAGTCAGCAACATCGATCACCCCTGTCGACGCATTTGATGTATCAAAGTCTCACAGATGAACACCGAAAGAAGTAAACCGCACACTCAACACTCAAGAGAAACAGAAGAAGCCCAAGAACTAAGCAAGCAGTAAGAAGAGTGGAAAGACCCCCCTAACACAATGAACTGAATCAGCAAAACCACCAACAATTCTGCAATAATAAAATGATTCTGCTTGTTTTTGTGTGCAACAGATATCAACTCTTTAGTGAGGATGAAGATAAGAAAGGAAAAAAGACTGTGTATTTTCCATTCAGGTTCGCTCCTGCCTGCTGCTCAATGTTGTCTCTACTTTTGTTTCTGCGCCCTGCGCAATGCTCCAATCAATGCACGCTCCGAAATGCACAACAACAACAAGAAAACGTAGAAAAGGAAACCGCAGCTCATCCTCTCCCAGGAGAAGGTAGAATCCACGCAACCAAACAAGTCAGGTCCAACTCCTCTAGACCGTCTCTCCCCAAATTTTTGAAACAAGAATCGAATAAGGGCTGTCGTTCACTTCAAGCATCTTCAGCCTCCACACGGCACAAAACTTCTTCCAATACACCTTCAAGGAACCCTTCGACGCCGTCGCCCATGCCCACAGGCGCGACGCTGTCCCAGTGATCAATGTCTTTCATCAAGCGACCCACCTTGGAAACCAGTCTGCGGATCTGCTCGTGTGCCTGCCTTTTGAGCATGATATCCTGAGGAGAAGGCGCAACTTTTGACTGGGTGTTTGCCGACTTTTGCAGCAATGAGAGCTGGTATGCGCGGCGGTGAAGGGCAGCTTCAAGAGCAGGAATCACAACACCTGATAGAGCAGTAATCTCGTCGTTCTGGGGCTGAGCTGGGAGCGATGGCCCTGGCACAGAGGACGAAGACGAGGAAGAGGGTCTGCTGCTTGACGAACTGCTCTGCATGGAATCAAAGGATTGCTGTGTCTTGAGTTGAGCGTCAGAGTTTTGTCTTGATCTCAGCTGAGCATCTGCTCTGGCTTGAACGTCCGAGTCTTGTCTCGATCTGACTTGCGATTCTGGTGCTTGTGATTTTGGTGTTGCGGCAGCTCCAGGCCACTCGGTGGGACTTGACCTTCTAGGCGCTAAGGCCGGCAGAGACTGTTGTTGCTGTGATCGAGTCTGTTGTGCTTGCTGTTGCTGTTGTTGAACGCTTACGGAAGACGATGTTCTCTCGAGTGGGAACGGAACAGAAGTTGGCTTCTCTGGAGACCTTGATAGGCTGTAGTTCGATGCGCTGGATTGCTTCTGCATAGATGGCGTTGAAGGCCTGGCTGGCTCATTGGCTCTTTCACTGAGTGAAAGACCCTTCATGTATGAAGACATATCGGCAGCAATAGACTGCTGGATAAAATCATCGTTGATTTGTTGCGGCGTCGATTTCAATTGTGCCTGACTGTTCGCATGTCTTGTATTCATCGACTGTGGAGTGCGTGGAGTTTCAGATGGTGCTTGCGACACTACTTTCTTGATGGGTGAGGCGGGCAAGGGAACTCGAGCAGCAACGCTGGGAGAAGGCGGGACGGGACCTGACGATGAGCTTGGTCGCTTTGAGGGTGATAAATCCCTAGGCAAGGGCGGCGGTGGCATGCTAGGTGCTGCTCGAACAGTGCGTCGGGTAGAGTTTTCTTCACTCCTAGGAGCAGACTGCTTGGTAGGAGACTGGGGCTCAGGGACAGTTGTCTGGTTGCGAGTGTTCATGGCGGCCTCGTTCATGACTTTCAGCCCCGGTGCTCTTCGAGAAAGGGGTCGAACCGTACCGAAATCCCAAAGATCTTCTTCTTCAGAGGTGCGTGGAGGCGAGGCATCACGCACGTCTTCGTCATCTTCTTCACGGTCACCGTGACGTGCCTGCCATCTTTCATATCTTTCGATCAGCTCAGTCAGGTATGTGGTCCTTTTGGCCCTGCGGATCCAGGGATGTTTGAGAAGTTCCTTGGCACTGGGTCTCTCTTTGGGTTCCTTGCGCAAACAAAGGTTGACAAAGTCCTTGAAAGCCTGGCTGAAATCGCCCTCGAGTTGTGGAGGAGGGTTCTTTGGAATGAGGAAAAGGACTTTCATGGGATGAATGTCGGCATATGGGGGTTCTCCATAGGCCAGCTCGAGAGCAGTGATACCAAGAGACCAAATGTCAGCCTTGTGATCATATCCCGATTGCTTGATGACTTCTGGAGCCATCCAGAAAGGGGTTCCAACGAATGTGTTCTTCTTGGTCATGGTGGCAGAGAGTTGGCCAGAAACACCAAAATCGGCAAGCTTGACTTGTCCATTCGAGCCAAGCAGGATGTTTGCAGCTTTGATGTCTCTGTGGAGCTTGTTGTCGTTGTGCAGGTATTCCAGACCCATGAGCAACTCTCGGATGATAATGATGATATAATCCTCGGGAATACTGCCAGGTCTCATGAGGTTACCACAGCTACCGCCAGAGCAGTATTCCATAATGATCCACAGGTCGGAGCCCTTGAGGTATGATCCATAGTATTTTGTAGTGTAGGGAGAGTTGAGGCCAGAGAGGATAGAGATCTCCTGTATGATGTCGTCGACTTCGTCTTCTGCGTTTTCTACGTCGATGACTTTGATAGCGACGGCTTGACCAGTACGTTTCTCGACACTAGAGGAGAGATGGTCAGTGGTCTAGACAGGATTTGTACGAATGAGGATGCGACTCACCCCTTGTAAACCTTTCCGAAACTGCCTCCACCTGTTGACTTGTATCAGCTTGGGTTCTTGCAAACTTGGTCAACAACCTAATGCTCACCAATGCAAGCTTGCTTGGTATACAGCGTCTCGGGATCTACTGCGCCTCCTCCGAACGCGGACGCCATATCGAGGTCGTGTGTGTTGATTGTGCAAACTGCGTGGTGCTGTTGCCCAGCAGTGTTATGGGACGATACGGCCGGGAGTGCTCTCGTGCCAATCTCGCAAAGTCGGCTTGCGATCTAATCTATTCGTGATGGGCGTGTGATTCGTTTGCGATCGTTGCTCTGTCGGCGGGGAAGCGCTAATGTCGTCAAGCCAGCGACGACACAGCCATCAACAAAAAGGAAGCGTGGGTTATCAAGTCGAGTCGAGTCAATTCGAGGCCAGGTCAAGTCGAGTGACGGGGCGAGGTTGTTGGCATGCAGCAGCGACGGCTATTGTGCAGCGATGCAATAATGCGAGCCGCTGTTGTTGACCGACCTCTTGCTTTGTTGATGTCCACCGCCCCGACCCGACGACCATCGGGGGGCCGTGCACCTCCGCAACCGCTTTGTTTCACTATGACATGCGCTGCCACATCTCGATCGACAATTGCCCTATATCGTCGTTCATCTTGATTGATTATGTCTGTAAAATTTGGTCTACATCCCTATTGCCTCTTGCTAGATAAAAAATGTTCGAAGAAAATGCTCAGTAGCCGTCTGCTACCATAAGGGGAATCTTGGGTAATGAAAAGTGCTAGATCACCTAGTAACAATTAGAATCTTGTATGCGTAACCCCATCAGTCTGCCGCCCCTTCGCTCTCTGAGCGCCTGCGCCTTTTGTACTCCGCGTGAAAACTCATTCAATGTCTTGGGTTAGATCAAGTAGGAAACCTTGCTGAGACATGACGGGCTTGCCCCTCGACGTCTCACTCATCATTATCAGCTTCCCGTAACCGGCTGAGTGGTGATTCTCTCTGGCTCATAGGTCCAGGTCCAAGATTCATAAACAACGTATTACTCTCCCGCTTGGCTTGTTTGCTCATGGGATTTCCCAGCTGTGTTGTGCGACTCCCATTCGATCCTGGGTACCTGTCGCTGTGTGAGGGCGGTCCATTTTCCTTGTTCGCCATCTGGAACGAAGAGATGCCACTATCATAAGCATCGCGGCTTAGCGCTGCGGACTGTTGGAAGAAGCCAGTTTGATTGTAGCTAGGCGCCGAGAAGTCGTTGCTAGGCTTCTGCCGAGGTGACCTGACACTTTCAGGCGTCACCCCTGAAAGTGGTGTGTCTGCAGGATATGGCGTTACTGGAGTGGTTATGTCGATTGGGGGTCCAAAAACTCTGGCATTCTCCATAACGAAGAGAGATATGAGGGGAGCTGGTATGTTGAGTGTTGGTGCAAAGACAATACCCACTGTTGTGGTGTTAGTGAGTCATGAAGCAATTACGTTAAGAGAACCAACTTACCATTGCGAACGCTCATCTTGTTTGTACCCTCGTTATCTACAATTTCGCGCAGGAATGTGCTCAAGATATCCAGTAACTCTCGGTTTGCCCGTGGTAATTTGTTCACAAGGACATTGAACACTTCAACCTTGACTTTCTCATCAAGGTCCAACCCCTTGAGAAACTCAAGGTGATGTTCTCTGGTGAGGATGCTGGCCGGCAATTCTCTAAGGTAGAGTTTTAGCAGACTCGCAACCGCATGAATGTCATAGTATGGGCCTTCGAGTAGCTTGACGTCGCCCTCCGTGTTGAACCGCTCTTTCAATGCCTTGATGACGATGTTCGAACCAGAAAGTCGGAAGATGCCTTCTTCAGACGAAGCGTTCTTGGCTCTCAAGTATTCGATGGACCGATAAACCACGGCAGGAAGGTGAACAGGAACGTCCAATGGTGGAGCAATTTCCACAGCTTCAGCCAAAGGAGCACCAAAGACTGGCCGAACAAGTACAGGTGATTCGCTCCGGACCAGATCCTTGGGCACACTACCAGGGGCTGTATCAGATGACGAGCGACCCCTGAATCCAAAGATGCTTCGCTTTTTATCCTTGGTCTGAGTAACAGGATCTCTTTTGTTACCCCATGATTCTGCATTCTGAATTACTGCCCCATTTTTTGGACCAGAAATTTGTGGGAGGTGACTCGAGTCGTGGTGATGCTCACTTTCACCAATCGCTGGAGAGTTGACTGGCGAAGGCGTAGCAAGGTCGCGGCTGGGACCAATTACAGGCGCTTCGGCAGGTACTGTAGCCTGGTAAGGAATACTGCGCAGCATTAAAGAGCTATCTGATGGCCTCATACTCGCCGATGAGAGATCGTTCATTGACTTCTGGAGACGCGGACTGCGTGTCGCACGTAGCGAATCTTGCTTCCTCAACGTGGTGGGAGACGCAATTGGGTCCACATAATGCAGCAAAGCTTCAACCCAAGCGTCGCGCTCTTCATCGCTCTCGGCGCAAAGCACATGACGCACATGGTTCGAGGAATCTTTGCGTTTAGGCTCCAGGATCAGAAAAGCGTGTCGATACTCGCTATCGCTATCGTCGTCCTCATTGCGTGTCGTATGTTGTGCTTGTTTGCCGATTTGCGCATTCGACAGCTTTATTGAGCCTAGAAGTGCACCTCCTGGAGCTTCAAAGTACTTGAGAGTCGGTCCATCTAGAACAAAATACCTAGCTTTCCAACCACCAAAGTTCTTTCCACGTTTTGTCAAGTATCCATCCTTGCGAATACCTCCAACTTGGACTACGGCGTTCTTGGTCGAATTGATCGCTTCTTGAGGGAAGTACTCGGGCATGTCGGGACCTATCGCATCGGCAGTCAAGAAGCCACAAATGATCATGGCAGCTTGGTCATCCATAGGTGTATCGAGCATGCTGTCAAAGTAAAGACTGAGGGCATTCCTGCGCGCGTCCATTCGAGCAGGAGCGTGTCCAGTGAACAAAGAACGATCTGGCAGCTTTGTCCTGAAATTAGATGCGACTTTGATTTGCTGGTCAAAGACGGACATGGCAGTCAATGACTTCTCCACGCGCCATAACTGTGTTCTATCAGATCTGGAAAAAACGGCAAGCGTGATGACAGGGTTCTCCTCAGATGGCTTTGGTGCCATGTAACTTTGTCTGGACGGTCGCAGGCGCGAGGAGTCGACTTTCACGTAAATCGAAGGTAGAGCATTTGGAGGCAAGAGGAAACCAGGATATTGCTCCGATACGAATCCGCGGTAAATTTCACCAGGAGATCTTGGTGCGGATGCGTTCGATGGCTGCTCAGGTTCTGCCATCCGGGCTTGTGAGGGAACAGAGAGTCTATCAGACATGGGGTTTGCCGCAAGGACGTGATAGGTCTCGGCACGAGCCAGATGAGGAGATGCGAAAGAAAGAGGAGTCTGTGGTGGCATAGGAATAGGTTGACGAGGGGCGCGTGGTGACAAGGGCATCTGTCCTCCTACTCTAGGAGAAGTGGGTATCGAGGTCAATGACTGTTTTAATACCCTTGGCATGGGCGAGTTCATGGGTCTATCGCTAGGACGAGGGCTCATGGGAAGACCAGGACTCAGCACAGTCAGAGAGACGGGATGGCGTTTAGGATGTGTAGGAGCATCGGCCGATACCATCTGGCCCATGCTCTGGAATGTTTGGACCTGGGCGAGCTGAGGAGACCCAAAATCGATCGTTTCAGCATCACTAAGTAGACCTTGATCCGTGTCGCTGAGCAGTCCTGGGTCTGCGTCTAAATCGGCAGGGGCAGGGACACGTCGATCGACAGTAGGAGGAGGAGCACTCCTGCTGCTATTTTGAGCTGTCTCTTTCTGTTGACCTTGGCTGGCTAGTGCTTCCCTCAGCCTATCATCATCTGCTCTTGTCTTTTTTCTTCCTCTTGAAAGCGGGGGAGTATCATCCGAATCCGAAGCTTCGCGAAGCATTGTTGGAGCACTCGATAGATCCAGAGGAGCAGGCTTTTCCTTGCGCAACCTCTGGTTCGGACTCGAGAAAGATTTGGGCGATACCACTTGTGGAGTGTCGGTAATGCTGGGGGTTTGCGGGCCGTTTGCAGAGGAGCGTCCTTGAAGACCGGGCAAAGAAGATGATGAGTCGGATGGCTGGACGCGGCTGGGGCGTTGCAAGCCTGCGGACAGACTATCCAGGGATGTGCTCGTGGGAAGTGGAGGACTGGAAGCGGGCATATTGGGAGACTGGCTGTCAAGGCCTGTAGAACCAAGGCTTTCCCTCGTGGTTGGTGGACGAGAAGACTGCTCGCCAATCAGATCTTTGAGCCTTTTGCGATACTTTTCCTTCTCTTTGAGTGTACGCTCCAAGTCCTTATTAAGGCCGAGGATCATGGCTCTTTGCTTTTCGACAAGCCTCCATAATTGGGCTGTGTGCGTCGACGCCGAGTGTTTCTCCTGCAAGAGCTTCGCTATAGCGGCCTCAGCGGAGCCAGCAGTTGCGATCAGTGTGGGAATATCGGTCGGCTCTAGTGAGGTGGCTGACTGTGATCGGACGATAGGCTGGGGAGCAGTTGACGATGAAAGCGAGGACAAAGTCGAGTCCATCGAGACAGTGCGTTGGACGGCGGGAGAGACAGGCACGTTGCGAGCAGCGGCGGTGGAGGGTGGTGAGACCATGGCAGGCGATGCTCCAAAGGAAGTGTCTGCAGCATGGGAAGTACGCAGGCGACGAGCGGTCTCTAGCGGCCTGGTTCTGAAGGGTGGCTGCCCATGCAGAGGCTTGAAAGGCGGCGAGCTTCTAAGGGTCGGCGACGGTGATGATGATGGTGGTGGTAGGTCGTGTGCAGCCTTCACGGCGCCTTGGGTGGTCGGTAGGGTAGCAGCAGGAAGCTGATACGTGGTGGAGGGATGGCCAGCATGCTGGTGCATTGCGTCCAAACAACAAGAACAAGACTACCTTGTACTTATCTGCAGCCAGTCGAACCAATGACGCTAGCGCCCTTCATTTAATGTATCTGGCGTGATGCCCTTTCCAACTCAGAGCCTTCAGGTTAACACGAGGCGACGGTCAATATCGCTGACTTTTGCTCGTCGAGTCCTGACCAGCCGCGTGCAGGGAAAGACGGTCGACAGCAAATTACTTTGCAAAGGCTCATCAATCCATCAAACCCTCCTCGCCTAAACCATCGACCCTGCTTGACTCGCCCGCCCAAAGCCGTTGTGTTTCCGCTCTTTCGCGCCAATCTGCCACAGCGAATCACATGTCGTAGAGCCCTATTTTCCCTCTCGCAAACACAGTCACATCTGTCACACGGCTCGATTTTGCGACCAACTTCCCGACTTGACCTTGCTTGATCTTGCTTCCGCATCCGACGACCTAATTTCCACGACTCTCTATTTCTATACCTGCAGACCAAAGATCGTCAAGCCACCCCCAGCTTAGATCCATTCCGAGACACTTCGCTTGCCCGTTTTACTCCATTCAGCCGTTGCCATGCCTGACCCTGCTGCAATTGACTGATAGGGCATTCCTGCACCTCATCAGCAAACTTGGTATGGCTATACGAGCAGTGAAAGAGTGGTGAAAAGAAAAATCTATCAATGACGTCTACTGGATCACGTCAAGATTCATCCCTACAAATCGGAGCTCTATGGATTTTGGCTTTCACAGGGATGAATTAATTAATGCGACGGCCCGTCTTTGAGCCTCCTTCCAAGACCCACATCCGGCAAGCTTTGCTCTCTAGCGATATGACAATGTAGCAGATCAACCAGAACACCAAGAATAAAAGAAATTCGTTATGCACATATAGTATTCGTATTCCGGTTCCCATTCATCAACTTGCAGACCCCGGGCTCCATCGCTGCAAACATGAGCTGTTCGTTTCATCGTGATCCAGTGAACCGTGGTAACTGGGCTGGGACGAAATCGGCTTCGTCCTCTGGTACTGCCATCTCCTCCGGATTAAAGCTCGGGAATGGAACCGTGTCGCTACTCGTCACCTTGTCATTCTCGAGCGGTCCAGAGGTTGGTGGCAATTTCTGCTCCAAACTCTTGTCACTGTGCACGTCCTGGGTAACATCGGGACTCACTTCCGGTTTTGACTCCCCGGACGGTGAGACATAAGCCACAGGTGACGATTCGTTCACGCTCAGTCCGCGCTTCAATGCGAGACCTCGTGCGGCAACTCTCTTACTAGCGATGGCAGCTTCTTCCTCTTCTCGTACCTTGTCTTCTTCCTGCTTGAGTTCTGCCAGAGATGGTATAGGCTTGGTTTCGACAGTGGCTTCTCTCGATGGCGAAGTACTAGCTGCACGAGACCGCCGTTTTGAGCTGCGTGTGCTTCTGCTCGACATGGTCCGCGTCGATAATCTAGAACCAGTGCTTGGGCGTTTCCCCGGACGGCGAGCTTTACCATTGTTGTCTACATCTTCTAAGCCAGCGCCTGTAGTGCGACGTTCGAGGACGGTAGCAAATTCATCGTCAAGCTCGTGAGCGTCGTCTTCGTCTTCACTCGGAAAAAGATCGCCCCTTGAGCTGAAAGAGTCGGCGGTACCGTTGCTTCCGGCGGTGTTACTTCTCTTTCTAGGAGAAAAATCGTCGTCCTCCTCGGCAAGTCGAGGCATGTTCCTTGAGGCGCCGGGATGCTCTTGTAAATCGGCGGCCGAAGGTTTGTAGCGTAAAGTCTTGGCTCCAGTAAGTCTACTGGAAAATCTGCCGAGGAAGCCAAAATAGGATGAGGCAGGGATGAGGGTAGGGTCTGAGTCGGGGTCGTCCCTCGGCTGGCTCTTGCGACGGCCGTACTTGTCTCGTCGGGCACCATAGCTCATAGCACGCTCGCGGGCGGGTTGGTCAGAAACGGTACCGGCGCCATATGCTCCAGCTTGTAGTGTATCAAAATCAGCATTGTCCCATGAGAGCAGGCCGGCGGTTTCGTCATGGTCCCAGTCATCATAGAAGTCGAAGCTCAGCTCTGGGCGAGTGCGCGTACGGGCGCGATTCCGGTAGGGGCGACCGTCGCAGCATGGAAAGGAGGAGCAAGTAGATTGAAGACAGGAACCAATGGAGGAGAAACAAGGACCAAGGTATCTGTGGGAAAAGGTAAAGATGTTGGCCTGGGCGGACTCGTTGGCGCTCTCGATGGTCTGGGAGATCTCATTGATGGTACGGCGGAAGCGAGGATCGCTGCGTCGATACATGACGGACGAAGGGCATCAGTCGAGTATTTGATGAGTTGTAGGAGAAGAGACGGCGCGCGGAGTGGGCGCTGGGCAGCGAGGATGATGACAATGGCGCAGCTTAGGCTTTGGCAGCTGGGGACGGACGGCTTGATCCTTCGAGTGAAGTCGTGCTGACTGTCGGGCACGCAGGCCAAGTTGGCAACGAGGGCTTGCCCGAAGCTGCCGACGATCGTGGAGACCAGATGAGATAAGATAATGGACGTGTCAATCGATCAAAGGCAAACAAGCGAAAAAAAAAGCAAAATGGACGTCGTTCTAGACGCCCGACAGCACCAAAGACGGGCCTAGATTTGTCGACCCAGCGCTCGCGCAAACGCCGGCAGTCAATCGTTGACAGCAAATAACTCAACATGTAAAACAAATCCAAATCACCGCTGTACATGCGCCTTGTCCGCCTTTCCTGACTCTCGCTCTGTCTTTTCCGGGTGCAGTTGTTTGTGCGCCCTCTCCTGCCTCGACCGACACAACCATGCACTACGGTAAGCCACCACGCTCCTGTTATCACCCACCGCCCTATACTGCACACGGGCACCCGCCTGACAACGTCCCTACTCCGTACCTCCCTTGTCGCCGTCTGCTCACTCGTGTTCGTATGCAGTTCGTTTCCTCAAGACTCCCAAGGTCCACGTCGAGAACGATTCCGTCACCCTAACCGCCGTCATCACCCTCACTACCGACTTGGGCGAGACCTTCTACCCACACGACCTGCAGCTTGCAGCCACCCTGCGTCAGCCAGATCAAGATGGCGACATCTACCTCCGCCGAACTCTGCAATGGCGACAAGACATGCGTTCCCTCAACGTCTCCCTCGACCTGACCTGCACCGAGATCGACTGGCCCGCTCAACTTCATGTCCACGTCAAAGAGAACAAGGCTTCCAAGTTCGACTGCTTCGAGGACCACGCCTCTCGCGGCCATCTTCCAGGCATCGTCTCTGTCTGGAGTGAGTCTTTGGATCCTACCAAGGGTACCTTCGAGACACACAGACGGGTCGAACGTCGTTTCACTCCTTTGACAGGACGTACCTTGAACATCTACGAAGACACTGGTGAAAGTATTGCCCGCCATCTATGGGACGGCAGCTTATCTCTGACCGCCTACCTCGACCGTGTCGTTGCCCTTCGATCCGTTCATGAAGCGCCCTTGCTCGAAAACGTCTTGTCTTCTGCCACATACAGGAAACTAAACGTACTAGAGTTGGGCTGCGGCTGCGGTGTTGTCGGCATTGGCCTTGCACAGACTGTACCCGACTGCGATGTCCTCCTCACCGACTTGCCTGAGGTCGACGAGCTGGTTGAGCGCAACATCGAGGTCGCCAATCCTGCCATGTCGTCCAACATTGACTTTAGTCCTCTTGACTGGGAAGCCCCTTTGCCGGCAAAGGTTTCCTCCCGCACCTTCGACCTAATCCTCGTCGCCGAGTGTATCTACAACAGTGACAGCATTCCTCCGTTGGTCGACACGCTCGAGCACCTCATTCAGCGTTCACCAAAAGCCGTTATCCTCCTGTCAACAAAAGTTCGTCACGAAAGTGAAGCCATGTTCTGGGACCTGTTCCACTCCAAGGGCTTCCAGAAGAAATCACAAACCTCGCTGCCTGTTCCTGGTGAACCGGGCTACGGCTATGGTGACTCTGCCGCTGCTGTCGACGTTTACATCTATCAAGGTCCAAACCCACGTAGCAGTCACTCGCCTCCTGGATCGAAACCAGTCAGTCCCGCTTAAGAGTTTAGCATTGACACGGAGTTCAAAGGTCTTGCTGTCGGTACTTGTTTCTTTGTCGTATATCGTTGGGACGGTTTGCATTGTTGTCTCATCGCGTTCTTCTTGGAGAGCAGCATTCCACAACTCTCTTTTAGGAGAGCATCATCTCATCATATGCAAGGCGTTTCGGGTGTTTTGATTCTTACAACGACAAGTGGGAAGATGAGAAACCACTGCGCAATGTTTGGAAAAGGCGCAATGACTTCTTCGGAAAAGCTTTCATGCTGTTCATGACCCTCTTTATTCTTTATTTTCACCATCTACCATAATTTCTTATATGAAAGGAGCTTGTGCATATTCTTACGCATGTCTTGAGTTATGTTCTTACCCACTATCGGCTTTGAGAACCCTGCTCTATCAACATTATCAAACGCGCTATTGTTCAGTCTCGAGTCTTTTGCGACCAAACCCCGATCCCAGCTCAGAATGCAGTATGAAACCTCCCTTGCCTCCAACCACGTTTCATGCACGACCCTCGAGACATGCCGCTTTATCCCCACAGCAAGACAAAAGACTCTCTCTCCCATAAACACCAACAGAGAAGGGCAAAAACAAAACAAAAATTAGATCCTGGCAATGGGCGGAATCGAACCGCCGTCGGGTCGGCGTTGCTGGAATTTAACCTCCACAACGACACATGCTACCACTACACCACATCACCTTA
>SWBL01000662.1:0-12814 GCA_024195585.1 Aureobasidium sp. EXF-3400
GGCATCCCGTCCGCTCTGCCATACATAAGCAGTTGAACGGCAGATTAGTACTACGGTGGGTGACCACGTGGGAATCCCTGCTGCTGTACGTTTTGTTTTTGTCATTCAAAAGTCCTACCCGACTTGGAATGAGTAGTCTCAAGCGCTCAGGAAGCTTCTTGATGGATTTTGAGCCTGAGAGGTATCTATGGCTTGATCACATTTTCTTTGCAATGTCATCTGTAAGTCGAAGGTTTTCTCACAAAGTAGATGCTGGCGGCACCATCCAATCTCCTCTTCTTGGTTGATCCATCATTCTCTTCGTCTCTTCCCGAATAGAAAGGACCTTGCCAGACCAAAGCTACGTACCCAGCGTACAAGGAACACTTCATTGTTTCGTGACCTAGAGACGCTTCATTGTACTTCTTCGGCTTCCATCTCATGTAAGCTGCAACATCACCGAAAGCCGAGAGACTTTTAGACGACCTACCCATTCAAAAAGACCACAGGAAGTTTGATTGCTTGCTATGGCTTTCTGAGCATATCTGAGACTCTCTAGAATATCCTGGTACTGACATGGCTCATAGATCTTATCGATATATTCAAGCAGTGTCCGTTCCACAACCATTGTTCAACTATTGTATTGTTGCTTCAATGTCAATAGCTTCTAACGGTGTTCCGTTATTGTTACAATGGTCCGAAATGCAAATGCTTGCCATTGACCTTCCATTGTCTTCTAGGTATTGCGCAGAATCTGCAATCGATTGTCAGACCGCATACATAAATCCACCCAGAACCCCATCTCCTCCCATATCCTTCTCTCAGATCATCTTACACCCATCAAAGGAGCTGGTCTCCACTCAGCCACTTTGGCCTACCTCTCATCGCCTTCTACCAACGGAGCTGGACTCCGCCATACATTTTTAATCTTCATCATTCATATTGCTTCGCCTAGCTGTTGTCTCATCGCCAAAACCGACTCCACACATCTTCCACCTCCATTCGAGTATCCGTATATACGTTGTTTTCGTCATGGCCACGTAAGTTCATCTGAGCTTTACTTGCGCTATCTTCTCTGACAGAACACTTCATCAGTACGCTATGCATGGCGTTCCGCGTCAAAGTTCGCATTGAAGAACATTCCCAGACACAGACGTTCATCTTCGCCCGCGGCAGATTGTGCGCTAAAGCTCGTTACTTCGCAAAAGCATTTGACGGCCATTTCATCGAAGCTCGAACTGGGATCGTCGTTCTTGACGACATCTCAGTTGAAGACTTCCGCCACTTCGGCGACTGGATCTCGACCGGCCGTCTCTCCATCCTACCTTTGGATCGTATGGTCCGTTTGTACGCCCTCGGGGACAGATTCGACGCACAGGATCTCCGTATTGCCATCACAGACAGACTTGCCCTTGAGTGCTTCAGATTCGGTGCACCCCTCCCATCTTCGTCAGTTCTTCATTACGTTGCCGAGAACATCCCAGAATCTCTGCCACTATATCATCTTCTCGCAAACGCTGTCGCCCGAATCTGCTATCATAACTCATCGCTACTCGAAAGTCTCCCCACATGGTTCGTTAGCATAGTGAATATCGTCTTGGAGAAGCCATACGGTCTTTGCGACATTTGCTGTGATCGCCGCGCTTTTGACGACAACTGCACACACTTTTTTGACCAGCCCAGTGATCACGACCCACGCCGTTATCGCGAAGTCACCGATACCATCAGATGGTAAACATGCAGGTACTAGAGGCCCTGTGTTTTGACCAAACAACTACTAAGAACCAAGATAAGATCACGACTACATCGTGATTGAATGCAGAACGATTCCAATCACCTGAACGGCAGCAGCGCGACAATGGCTGGATTGCGCCAAGAATAGTCTCACAAGAAGTCCCTGACGAAGGGTTGAGAAAAGGGGTGAGAGCCAAGAAGACAGAATGGTATAAGGGGAGGGCGGTGAAACCAGAATGGCGATGACGAGCGCCAATATACTTACTCTCTTTCATATTGCCTTCGCACTTCAATCTTTCCATATGTTTTCCGTCACCCAGCTTCTACATTTGTGAATGGCTACCTATATATTGAAGCCGCGATGTTGTCCAGAAGAGTTCGCAGTCACCCAAGTTCTCAGGAGCTGTCAGGACGGAGAGACTCACCGAGAGCAGTGGTTCGGTAACCTTCGAATGCAACGAGGCCCGCTCCACATTCGTAGACACGTCTCCCATTGTTGATTATACCCAAATATATTACGTGCATTATCAGAAGCCTCTCGACATGTCCGCGAGCTAGAATACTACTACCGACAACCTCGAAGCACGTCCTATGGAGGACCTGGTGAACTTGTATGTGCTTGCCGACATGTTCGACGTCCCAGACCTTCGCGCCGCCTTCGTTGATGACCTGACACTCGAGTGTTTCAAACCGAACTTTGAGGTTTGCGACAATGCTTTAATCAGCTTCATGGCCGAAAACATTCCAAAATCGTTTCCTATTCACTCTCTGTTGGCCATCGCGGTGTCCAGAGTGCCGTACTACAACCCTCGCTCGGAGTTTCACAAATCGTCAAGACATACAGAGTCCGAGCTCTTCCTTACATGATTGAGAAAGTTCCTACATCGCTGCCGCTATATACACTTGTCGTCCGATATTCGTACCACGATTCATCGCTACCTAAGGGCGTTCCTCCAGAGTTTCCCGCCTGCGTTGAGGATATCCTGGCCAAGCCTTACGGAGTGTGCGACAAGTGCCATGATCATGACGAAAACCCAACTTCTGCTTCTTGCGATCATTTCTTGATCAGCCGAGTGATTACGATTCCCAATGTTACTTCGAGACAATTGACAGCACTGGATGGTGGAGCAAGAGATCTCCAAAGCTTGCTAAAACTACAATCGAGGCATCTCTGTGAGGCAAACACGGCCACGTCAACTCTTGAATACATGGCCGAGAACATTCCTGCGTCTCTGCCGCTGTATCTCCTGCTCGCAAATGCAATCGCCAAGTTAGCTTACAACCACTCGGTCAGTCTCCCTCGCCCATTGAATGCAATGAGGTTGTCTCGGAAGTTGAACGTGACCAGGTTCCAATACCAGATGAATATATATCATGTGCACTATAAGAAGCCTCTCAGCGTGTGGGCGAGCTGGGTCGCTACTGGCCAGCTGGAATCATACTCTAGAAGATACGAAGACCCACAAGTTTAGATTCTCTCGCAAAAAACTGTGTTCAGTGTCACGCTTCTTCGAGAAGGCATTCCAAGGCGGTTTCCTGGGAACTGTTACCGGAACGATGAACATCGCCGACGTCTCAGCAGATCTTTTCGGTATGTTTGTGGACTGGGTCGTTACCGGCCAGCTTGTCTATTTTCGATGTTTTGGGATTATCAAGACCTGCGTTATATATCGAATCACAGCAAAAACTGTAGAAGCACTCTAGTCAAAGTCCAGAGATACCTGGAGGCCGTGGAAAAGACCACAGTCGACACGATTGGATTGCCAGAGGTCACAAAAGACAAACTATCACCGCAATGCCAAAATCCAAAAATCCCACTTGGTGTTGACGGAATCTGTCAAACATTCCGAGTTCAAGAATGATGCCGACAAGACCAAGAAGGATCACAGCCCAGGAGATCAAACATCATCAAAGAGGCGTGAGAAGTCACAGGAGTCTTTCCAGCCATGTTGAGTGACCTTGCATAGAACAGGGTGTTTTTACCAACCACGCTGCTGATATCTCGACATGGACAATTAGCATAATGCTGATCAGACGAGTGAATGATCAATGATCACTTCAATGTCCCACTGCTATGGACCAGGCTCGTTTTAGAATCTCAGATATCGACAAAAAGTGCGCTACTTGACCAGCAGTGAATTGATACCGATCCCATGAGGAACACGATGGTCTTGTTGTGTGATGGGAACAAAGACTGTAGTCTTCAGGCGTGCTGTGGATCGATTCTTATTGCCGAAGCTTTTTACTGTCAGATAGTCACGTTCCAGTAGTGTATGGTCCGGCAAACATGAGAAATCTACCAAGTAGAAAGGACAGAGTAACAACAAGGAGATCAAACAAAGTAGAACACATATCTTTATAAATGGCTGGATGAGGGAAGGAGCAACTGGTTTCCTGTGTAGATGAACATAGCAGCACTAGTAGTAATGAAAACAAACAAGCTCATTTCACTTCACAAACCAACCCTTTACTCCCACCTCACCTATAAGTTCACCTCAAATCCCATTCATTTCTGTAATCGGCTGAGTGGTGTAACGGCTTACACTCACGCCTTTTCCGAATTTGGTTATAAAACCACCGTTCATATCTCGCCGTGTACGCCTTAATCCATGTATTAGCCAAATGTCCGACATTTGGTGGCTATGATCAAGAGATGAGAATGTGAGTTTTCCCATAGAGCTTGGCTCTGGTTTTTTGCTGGCCGTGATGATGAAGTAGAGGTTTTATCCTTTTGGTCTTGAAGGTGGAAGTCTTTGTAAAGATGATGTATAAATTGTTTGACATCACCGATCTTTGTCAATCGTCCAAGTGCTTTCACGACCTGAGAATCACAAGAACCATTCGAAGTTGTATCAACATGCACACTACTTTCTCTATAAAACATGAGCTATCAAAGCTTCCGCTTTAACCATGTCGAAAACGCTGTATTATCACCCTGTCGTGACTTTTTGTCCATTGCATTTCGATCCAAATCACTCCCTTGTGTGATTCTACTTGTGGTGCGGCTAAGAATGAGCCATGCTGGCTGCGTGTAGTAGATTTGAGTGGTTGTATGGGCCCATTGTCGTAAGCGCCGGGTCACTGAATGATTTTAAGCACACACACAAGAAGCCAGTATCGAGCGTGTCAGCATTAGCAAACTCAGAAGACAAGCCGCGATCAAATTCGGAGAGATCAGAGCATCACGAGCGAAGAATTTTCAATCGACAGCAATTCAGGGACCAAGTCAAACATCTGTATTACGAGCGATCTACTAATCATGGGGCCAGTCCAAAGCCCTCTCTGGGCACCCGAGACGAACGGAACAGTATTTACAAGCAAACAGGAAACAAATATGTACAAGTAACCTCTTCCACACTCAGGAGTCAGGGGCGCCTGGCAGCGCAGCCACATCGCCATAGCTAGTGTGCAATCCGTTGGTCTCAGCAGAATCGGCATCTGGGCATCGTGTGATGCGGAACATCATGTCGGTGTGCAAAAAGAAGCCTACACAACGCTCGATGAACGGTTTGGAGAGACTGACAGGTTGGAGTTCGTAACGAACAAGAGTCTGTGAGGATTGTCAGCAAAGCATAGGCAAAGATATCGAAGACACTCTTACCTCGATGATGCCCTTGTTCAACTCCATCATCGCAACTCCTCTTCCCAGGCACCCAAAGCGTCCGTATCCAAAGACCAATGTTACAGTCTCTGTCATCCTCTCCACACGTTTTTGTTCTGCCTCAGACGCATCGCGCAACAACCATCGCTCTGGTCTGAAGATCTCTGGATCCACGCCATAGATGTCCTTGTCGCGCTGCATACCCCACGAGTTCCATGAGATCTGGGTGCCGCCCTTGACGAACTTGCCATCAATGGTCGCACCTTCCGGTGGTACGGCTTTGGCAAGCAGACCGGTAACTGGTGGGTACATACGCAGACCCTCCTTGATACAAGCTTGCAAATACGGCAAAGCTCTGGCCTCGGCATCGCGAATGACAGGTCTCGTAACCTTTCCGTTTGCCAGAGCATTCTTGAACTCCGCCACAAGACGCGAATGTACATGTGGTGTGGTAGAGACGAAGTGCAACGTCATACGGATGGCAGATGCTGTACTATCACTGCCAGCGGTAATCTGTGTCAGAGTCTCGGACTCGAGTTGTTCTTGGCTCAGTCCGCGTTTGATGAATGAGCCCAGCATATCGTGGCGTACTACCGGCTTCTCGCCGAATCGTTCGTCTACACGTTCTTTGGCAAAGCCCATCACGCGGCCTAGACCGCGTTTGTCTGTTGATTTGGGCATAACGTGTTTGAGCAGAGGCAGACGAAGGATTTTTTGGAGCTCCGGGTATGCGCCGAATACGATAATGGCAGGGAGGAATTCTTGGAGGTTGTCGATGTAGCCAAAGGGGTCGTCATCGTTCTTCAGGAAGCCGAATTCTTGGCCAAAAGCGATGCTGGAGATAACATCGAGGGTGAAGTAAGAGTAAAGGCGAGAAATATCGACAGGACGGTAGTCTCTCTCCGAAGAAACATATTTGGATTCAACGAGGTCGAAAAGTTGCAAGAGGCGGTAGTCGACATCATCTTCCATGTGAAGATTCTCCTTGCCAGAATATCCAGTAGACATGCGATTGCGAAGGTCTGCGTGGATACCTTCATCAATCACAGACGTGATGTTGTCCCTCGTGGGATGCAGTCGTAAGGCTGTGTACCATTCGCTTCGAACAAAAGGACTACGCACAGCGTGCATGCGTTTGTATAGCTCGGGATCGGTGGTGATGAGCATGTTGGGCGAAACCCGAGCAATTGGTCCTGTCCTACGGTCAGCATATTGGTACAGATTGTGAGCACAAAGGTGTCCCAAGCGCTCTCGCAATCGGTTGGGCAGGACGACGTGTTTTCTTCTCGAACACCGATTATTGCTACGTCTTCGTCTGCTTCTGAAACGCAGACCACGAAATCAATCAACGACGATATGCCTACTGACCATATTTGTCATTCACTTCTGTAAATGCGAGATTCATCTTCCCTGAGCCGTTGGCCCTTAGTAGCCACAACCTGGAGAATCCTGCTACCCATGGTCCCTTGAACTCACTCAACGCCCAGTATTGTTGAAGGGTACGGACAACATAGAGAAGAAAGAGACCCAATCCTACGATCAAGGCGACTGGTAACATAATCAGTGGGAATACCCGTCTCACGAACGAGTGTTGGTATGCTTTTCGAGCGTGCTGCAGTAGCCCGATTTTCTGGTGGTGCACACGCCTGTCACCGTGTCAAAAGACCCGCCGTGCTGGGATTCCTCTTGACCAGTGAGGGGTCAAAGCGATGACGCTTCCTCTAACCTTGCAGGATTCAGGCTCTCAAATTTGTAGATCGTGCTGGCGGCGGCGGCGGCGTCTTTCTTGGGCAGGAGCAGGGATGCGCTGAAAGGTAGGAAACAAAGAGCGGACGGGTCAAAAGGATTGAAGCATCTCGGCGCAAAACAAGGGAGCACCGATTATACATACAATCAGCCTAGTCTCGATTATATACGACCACCAAAGCATAGGGCCTCGGGAAGACAGACTTCCTTTGGCCAGCCGACTGTCGCACTTCAGGTCTTTTGAGGATGGTATTTGGTGGCTTGTCGGCTATCAGAGAACCACGCGAAGCGATGTCTGCAGCGAGCCGATCATTAGCTGCTGTGGCGCTGGTCTTACATGCACCAATGCATGCTCTAACACGGTAAGCGGGCGATCGTCCCTGTCAGAAGTCTCAGTGGTCTGAGTGTTCAGTTTGGCTGTGTGGATGCCATGCCCTCCATGTCTCGCTGAGGCATGGCCAGACGGGCTGTCGTTGCGAGCTGAGAAACGTGGCACTTTTGACTCTCGCTTGTACAAAGACCACGAGACTTGTGGCCAGTCCAAACGCCTACATGCAGCCATCGAAGATACACGAGAGCTAGCAAATACCAAGTCCAATGGCTCTCAGCAATCAATTTGAGGGTTCAGTCAGAAAGCAAGATGGTGGGTCGGGAGTCCAAGTGTCAAATCCATTGGCCACTTTGAGGGTCGCCTATACCACTTGATCGACAAGCTAGGCTATTACTCAGCATTCTGACAGCGCTGTGACCACTGCCAAACACCAATCCAACCGTTGGATTGCAGATACGTACCCAATCAGACATTAATTTACCTATTAATTAATATCAAGTGCGAAAGGATTCGGCACGGCTCGAAGGCACGAAACGTCTCGAAAGGCACGCTCAAGCTCCCGCAGCTCACGGGATCCGGCGAGTCAGGGGCTGGGGCTGCACTATCGCGAGCCTTTTCGTCAAGATCAAACAATCGTGATAGCGTCGGCAGTCGCTAACTTCCAATCCTTCTTCCATTCTTCTTTTTCTCAGACATTTAATAATTCCAATCGCCAACGGCAGAAAACTCCTTCCTCGAACTTCGTCCCGGGGTCTGAATGCACGCACGCCGGAATCAATAAGCCTAGACGCCCATTTTATCGCGAGCTTTGGGTGACCAGAATAGTAGCGCCTGCAGCGGTTATTCTGCAAGGGCTTCGAAGTAAACACGCGTAGGCGCACGCACCGAGACAATCATCGTCATGGCCGACGGTCCTTCAGAAAACGAGAGCATCAGTCTCAACCACGCTAGGGAACAAACTCTGGAGGCCGATGTAAGCATTGCCCAAGTAAAAACACGATATCGAACTCTTTATTGAATGCTCTGTAACTTAGTCGTGGAGCGATAATGATTCTGCACTCGGTGACGATACGTGAGTTTGTCGCATTTCTTTCCACCTTCATCATTCGCTGTAAGCTCGGAGACTGACAATCTTGACAGTCAAAGCATAACTACATCATTAAGCGAATCCATATACAGCTATCGCCATGAGTATGGCCGCACGTATCATGGTAAGTTATTGTGCCCTAGATTTGTCGAAATTGCTGGATGCTAACCAGGACATAGCTTACAAGGATGGACAATATTATCTTCCGAATGACGAGGTAAGCGCGCCTCCTGCCTGCCTTCGTTGATTCACTAATCTCATGCCTACCCGCAGCGCGAACAAGACCGATTGGGTAAGCGCTCTGGAAGGTTTATTTGACATGGCAAGAGCTGATCGTCGTGCATAGACCTGCAACATCACATGTGTAATTTGACGTATAGAAGACTACACTTGGCACCTCTGGATAAGCCTAGGCATGCTCTGGACATCGGAACTGGAACCGGCATCTGGGCTATGGATTTTGGTAAGTACATCCCCATACTATATCAACGGCATCCCCTAAGTCAAGCAGCGGATCAATACCCTAAATGCGAGGTGACTGGTATCGACCTCAGCCCTGGACAGCCTACTTTGTGCGTATCTGGCACATTCCGTAGGATGAGAAACCTGCTAACATCTCTGAAGTGTGCCACCCAATCTGAAATACATCATCGACGACGCGGAAGAGCTCTGGGTGTACGATCACAGGTTTGACTACATTCATTGCAGACTCATGGCCGGATGTTTCGCAGATCCCGAGAAACTCATACAGCAGGCGTATGAGTAAGTTCACTCAGCGGACTATGTCTCGAACGTAAACTGACCACAGCGCACAGCAATCTTGAACCTGGTGGTTACCTTGAATTCCAGGACTACGGATTGCCTTGCAGAAGCGTCGACGATACACTGGACGGCACATCTCTAGAGAAATGGGGCATACTGATGTGTGAAGCCGCTCGCAAGCTTGGCCGTCCCATGGGCACAGAAGTGTCAGAGAAGTACCGAACGTGGATGGAAGCGGCCGGATTTGTTGATATAGAAGAACAACATTTCATGTGGCCCTCGAATCCATGGCCAAAAGACAAGTACATGAAGGAGCTCGGCAACTGGAACATGATCAACATTCTGGAGGGCCTCGAGGGATTTTGTCTGGCACTGATGACCCGAGGACTCGGCTGGAAGAAAGAAGAGGTTGACGTGTTCGTCGCCAAGGTGTCGTCCGACGTCAAGAACAAAGGCATTCACGCCTACTACCCGATGCCGGTCGTCTGGGGAAGAAAACCATTGACGGCAAACTGAACGCTGGATAGGGGGAAAATGTGTTAGTCATTCGTTGGAAGCACTGGACTCGTACCTGGCGAGGAAACGAACCTGAATTGGCCGTGAAGGCAGCAAATCGGACACAGGAGATACAGAGATTAACTTCATGATAATGTCAACACAGACACCGAGTCAGGCAAGCATTTGTTATGCCTAAACACCAGATGCCCATCTTTATATTCCATATCAGCTCATCAACCATACAAAAAGCCTCACGGCTATTTCTGCGCGGTTGCATATGGCAAAGCTCAGCCCGACTTCATCTCACGAATTCAGCCCGATTTCGGTGAGTATTTGTCTGTTCATCCATACCAGAAAATGGTTGCGTACATGCACCAACGCAACCGAAGAGTTGGTGGTGGCTCATCGTTCATAGGGACATAAACCGTCGCCTTCTGGATTTGACCATTACTTTGCCAAGATCCTACCTATTAATGAACTCCTGCATTGAACTCGTATTTTTATCCTTGGCGACAACTGGTCAATCCTCTCACATGTTTTGATCCGCAGTTCATCCTTCTTGCACACCCTACACCAACATATGAGCAGTAGCGCATGTTAAGCAGTTCGAAATTGATCCTGTCTACACGGTCTATATCGACATCATGCGGATAGTTGCGCATTTGGCTGACACCATTGACCGGTATCTCTGGATGAACAACTGACCTAAGCCTTTGCGAAGAATAGCCGAGCAATGTGGACAGTCAAACATTGCCATCTGTGCAACCTCATCTGGTGGACTGTCTGTCTCAAGCGCTCCTAACATGGTTCTGCAGCGCACTCGTACTTGGCTGATGCGAAAGATGGGAGCGTTATTCAGAATCCAATGCGATGACCTTTGACGGTAGGACATAGCCACGAGTATCGTCCTGGACCAGCTTGGCGACTATGACACCAACACATACGAATGCAGAGACATCTAATCCACACTGCCTGGAATTTAACCCAATATGTACAGGATTCCTGAGAGCGAGCCACTGCATCCTTCGCTCAGCTTTTCGCACAAGGTGAGCACAGACGAATGATGGTCGGCCGAGGAAAGAGAAGATATAAAGTCAACTATCTCGCCAGTACGTTCAAGACAATCAAACACACACTCCGAGTCCTTCTCTCATCTACAACCGCCAGCTATCAACGATATTACATCATGGTTGCTCTCCATTATCATCTCTAGCATCCTTGCTATCGCTGCTATGGCTGCACCTACCGTCCTCGACCAGGAATCCTCACCCTCGTCTCTCGTTCGTCGTAAGAACACCAACAAGTGTGAAGCTCACATTCACGTTGACAGTAAGATAAATCAGCTCTCAGCCAGTATACTCAACGACTGACCTCTAAATCCAGCCTCGAACGGACTCTGTGGCAATTCTTGCACACACAAGTACAAGATTGACCTCCTCGACAATCCTGTACCTGCTCAGGCTATGGGCAAAGATTGGAACTGGGCCAATGTTGGTACATGGGCAGCAGCAAACCCCAACTACCAGATCAAGACTGG
Organism: Aureobasidium sp. EXF-3400; assembly: GCA_024195585.1. NCBI lineage: Eukaryota > Fungi > Ascomycota > Dothideomycetes > Dothideales > Saccotheciaceae > Aureobasidium > Aureobasidium sp. EXF-3400. Next base: position 11,276 of record SWBL01000662.1, read on the forward strand.
TACCACCAGAGGTCTCGAGCTTTGGATCGATGGTAGTCTGCCTGGCGGCTTTATTACCGACTCTTGGAGAAACTCTTTCACTCTCAACTACGGCTCGCAGCACTGGAACTCACACGAGTGCGAGAACTGGGTGCACAAGGGTCCCAGAGAGAGCAATGGTTGCCGTCATGAGTACGACTTATGGTGTGAGTTCGACTGCTAGAAGGCCAGGGTGGATATGGAGGTAGACCTTGATGCCTTGTGCTAGCACTGCTGCTTCTAGTACGCCATCAAGGTGAAGAACTGTTGTTCGAGGAAATGTGGTTTTGAAACGCGGTCGAGGTCTCGGATGTCTTGTTTTGACTCTGTCAAGGATAAAATTGGAGCTTAGGGGAGATGCCATTTGGTGTTCACCACGAGTAGACATGACCAGTATACCTGACATACTTATCTGCTTCGCAATCGAAATATCTCTTTGTCATATCTCGAGGCATTTTGGACCGAACTTGAAAAAACAAGGATGTTTTACCGGTATATGGTTGTTATGTCGGCCAGCTCGATGTTCCTGAGCAACCAACAGTCGGCTGATAGCACACTGCTCCTGAGACAGAGTTCAATTGCACCGACATGCGTTGAAATGAGGAATCAATGAAGTCACGCGGGTGTGGCGCCCCCGCGATGCCTTTCGGAGGTAAGCGCCGATAAGGATGTACCCAAGTGGGCAAAGTCGGGGTTCAGGCGGTCTTGCCACCCACCTGAGGACAAGTCAAGGAACGAGACGGAATCACTGCTTGCTTAACAAATCAAAAGGAGGCGAAGCAAACAAGAAAATAATCAGATTCAGATCCTTGCAAAAAGATTCAGTTGTTGCCACGTTGGGAAGGTTCTGGCACGTTCCGAGGTTCCGTTGCTGCCTCACTGGTTCACTTGAGTTGCGACAACACCGCCTCCTCTCGGCGTCATCCAATCAGCCACATTCACTCCCGCCGCCGCTCTCACTCGTGAACGTTGCGCGTTCCTGCTACTTAAGCTCTCCCGACCACCTTGTTCCATCTCTCCTCCATCCACAACTATCATCTCCCTTCTTCAACTCGCCTCTTCTCATCAAGGCACATCAGCTCACACTACTACACACACATCTCTCATACACCTTCAACATGCAGATCTTCGTCAAGACCCGTAAGTAGTCATCGACCCCGCTTCAACGCCACTGCGCGCAATCAGTTGCTAACACGCTCATCAGTCACCGGCAAGACCATCACCCTTGAGGTTGAGTCTTCCGACACCATCGACAACGTCAAGAGCAAGATCCAAGACAAGGAGGGCATCCCTCCGGATCAGCAGCGTCTTATCTTCGCTGGCAAGCAACTCGAAGACGGCCGCACCCTGAGCGACTACAACATCCAGAAGGAGTCGACTCTTCACCTTGTCCTTCGTCTGCGTGGTGGTATGCAGATCTTTGTCAAGACCCTCACTGGCAAGACCATCACTCTTGAGGTCGAGTCGTCCGACACCATCGACAATGTCAAGTCCAAGATCCAGGACAAGGAAGGCATTCCC
>SWBL01000663.1:0-12755 GCA_024195585.1 Aureobasidium sp. EXF-3400
TCAGCAAGTCACCCGCCGCATGTCCAAGGGTCGCCAGGCCAAGCGCTCAAAGGTCAAGCCTTTCATCAAGGTCGTCAACTACAACCACATCATGCCCACTCGCTACACTCTTGAGCTCGAGGGCCTGAAGGGTGCCGTCACCAACGACACCTTCAAGGAGGTTTCGCAAAGAGAGGATGCCAAGAAGAACATCAAGAAGGCCCTTGAGGAGCGTTACCAGAGCGGCAAGAACAAGTGGTTCTTCACTCCTCTCAGTATGATGACATCCCAGTCCTTGTCACTTCCGGACACTCAGACTAACATGTACTTCTCACAGGATTTTAAACGACTCGTCAACGCGCAGTGCACTTCTTGGTTGGGGGAGTCTTCAAAAATTACTTCATGGACACGGGGGACTCAAGACTTAGCTGTCTTTAACGCATGATCATGGGACATAGCGAGTCAAAATACCAACGTCTCGAACCAAAAAAGGAAAAGTTCAAAAAAATTCTTCCGACCCTTTGTTCAAAGTCCACAAGCAGCAAGTGCAGGAAATCCTGGTCTACAGTTTGGGAGCGATACCACCGAACGACAAGACGTCAACACCACCGAACCTGCGACGAACTGTACTGAAAGTCTACCTTACACTGAACGAGACACGCGCGAGCATGGGCAATATTATGTGGAATGATGGACGTCGACAAAAATATTGTTCAAACGACTATCCTCTGCGCTCAATGTTAGCCTTGTTCCGCTTACACCTGAAATGCAACGAAGAGTCATGTCACCAATGTTTCTATCCGATATGGTCGTCTATACTCACGCAGCTTCGTGATATGTCCTCTAACCAAAATGCAGTATTTTCCTTGAAGTCTAGACTTCTTCGCCGTGACTTGTAATCTGTAGTTCAACGTAGGTCTGCGGCTTCTTCTAACTTAAACGGTAGGAATTGCCATTCGCTGTCCGATATGCTGTCCAGTCGGGTTTACATGTAAAAGAAGGAGTTGACATGTTTCTCTGCCCCCATGCAGCTACGTAGCCAATACCCATCCCACTGCTATACGACCGTTACACCTTGCCCTCTCGCTCAATCCATCACTCAATCAAGGTATCCGAGCAGACCAGCCCCCAATCCCAGCGCAATCGGAGCCAACCCCCAGTGCACCCATTCCATTCCCTTTCGCTGCTTTCTCGCTATCCATCCATCACCAAGTGCAGTAACAACTACCGCCAAGGTTGTCCAGCCCAGAGTTCTAGCATTGCCATATCGCCATACAGCAACCATAGACAATCCGAGCGAGACTTCTCGGAATCCGTACAGCGGAATGAGTAGATCAACCAGTTTCTGAGCTTCAGGAGTGGAAGGAGTGTCGAGACCGAATGCTCCGATGACAGAGCGAGGGCTGAAGATTGCGCCGGAGCCGCCCAGGACGAGGAGATGGCCGATTACGCCGGCGGTGTTGACGAGGTATGGAGATTGTGAGAGAGACATGGTTGGAAAGGATTTCGATAGTGATTTGTATCGTCTTAATTCTCTGAGATCGGTAAATGAGTAGAAACTGTGTCTTGTGATATGATCTTTATCAGATCCTCAAGGTGGAAGCTCTTTATATACCAAACCTCAAACGGTGTTAAGTTGGACCGTCAGCAAAACGCCGGCATCCTAAATCCGGCATGAGTCTTATGACCTCCCTAATTCCGACATGTGATTGAGAGATACCGCGAGCTGACACTCCTTCCGATACTTTGTTTGGATTGTTTGGAAGGAGCTGGAGAGCCATTCGCTGATGGTTGTTAGGCAGCGTCAAGACTTTTGTCACCACAGCTTCAGTTGAGGCTTCCATTCCTGTCAGCGTCGAAAGCTCCACATCACTCACGGCCAAACAACATCAAATTCCGAACGAAATGCCAAAGCCAAAGAAGGCTCTCTCGACTAGGGATGTGCCTACTCAGTTCCTCGAGGCCTCCTTCCTTATAGGTCATGTCCCACAAATGGCACTGCAGTCCGACCCACGGATTTCCTACTCCCTCTACATCCCACCTGAGCCATACAAATCGCTTGCCGCAATTCCAGACGATGATAACACGAAGCAGCTACCACTTCTAGTAAACGTCCATGGAACCAGACGAAATCTCTCTGCCATCTATGGTGATCTGAAGACCTTTGCCGACTCAACACCTTGTGCAGTTTTGCAACCTCTGTTTCCAGCTGGTATCGAAGGGCCTAACGACATAGACTCGTACAAGAAACTCAGGTCCAAGAGTTTGAATTCAGATCTTGTATTGCTTTCGATTCTTGATGAAGTTGGCGCACGCTGGCCACACATTGACACGAAGAAGATCTTCCTCATGGGGTTTTCTGGCGGTGGACAATTCGCACAGCGCTTTCTATACATCCATCCTGATCGTCTTTCAGCCGTCAGTATAGGAGCTCCTGGGAAAGTCACACTGCTTGATGATCAAGAGACATGGCCCAAAGGAACCAAGAACGTTCAACACGTGTTTGATCGGTCTGTCGACTTGAGTCTGATTACAGCTATCGATATCCACATGGTTGTTGGAAGCAAAGACACAGGAGCTCATGGTGGAAACGACTTCAAGCAATGGCAAGAAGAGATGAAGAAGAAGGCCAGCAAAGCCAAAGATACTGGCTCCGATCAAGAAGCTGCTCTAACTACGAATATCGATGCCTCTGGAACCGGTCAAGGAAGACTAGGTACTCTGCAAAATGTTCAGAAGCTATGGAAAGACCAAGGTATAGAAGCCTATCTGGACATTGTTGATGGAGTGGGTCACTCAGCAGATGGTGTTCGAAGCTGCGTCTTGGATTTCCTCAGACCTCTCATGCGACAAATCGACAAGACTTGATCGTTGTCCTCGAAATGGTTGACTAAACGCGAATAGCTCCGATGACATCGACCACCCGCTCCATGAAAACTCGCTGCAGCCTAGCAGCAACGAGTACATCTGTCTCGTCTGCATCTTCCTCTACATCCAGCGACATACGACCAACAATGCAGACTGAGACGGCTCTCTGATAATTATCACCCATCCTAGCTCTGAGCTCTTCCATATGCTTTGAGTCTGCCTGCATCAACTCCTTCTTGATTGATTCAGCCGACCTTCTGTTGAACGAGTGTCCTTGGAGACCCATAATCGACTCGATTGGCTTCCAGAAGGCGATCTCTAGCAGCACCAATCCCAGGCTATATATGTCGAACGTTCTTCGAAAGGGTTGCTTGGGTCCGGCACCTTGGTATAACGGATGACAATACACGTCGTCTCTCGGGTCCACGACTTGATATCTGCCAGGCTGGGTTTTGTCTTGATCAGTATCAGGGCGTGCGAGCTCAAAGCCGGATACACAAGGCTCCGAAAGATCTTGCGGATCGGCGAAAACGATGTTGCGACTGTTGATACCTTTGTGCAGCCAGTTCACTGCATGCAGATACAGCACACACGTGCAAAGTCCTTGCGCTAGCTGAACTCGAGCACCGAGAGACGGAGTCGAGCAAGTGAGCATCTTACGCAAGGTTTCGGGAACCGTGGCAGATTTTAAGGCATCGGGACTTTCGAAGACAAGGCCAAAGCGAAAGCTTCGGTCGTCATGCGATATGTGATCGTTGTCGTCGAAGTATCCGTGACAGATCGGCGCACAGAACTCCGCAAGCTTGTTCAGTTTGAGCAGGGTAACTAAATCCTGAATCCTTCTGATACTGGCTTTGGATGCAACCATGTCGTCTCCCTTGTCGTTGCGCTGAGGAACGTACTCCCGCCACTCCAACCAGATGTATCGTTGACCTGGCTTATTCTGGTCCAGGACACCGGCCACACGGCCTTCAGAGCCCATGAAATTGTCCGATTCTTCGTCATCATCTGGAATGGTGATCCGAGAGCGTTCTAACCGTGTGGCTTCTCGGAGATCGTCAAAGTCTTCTTGTTGTGGTCCCGAAGAATGTTCAGAAGTGGTGTTGAGTTGCTTGAAGTTGGCCAAGGATGCCAAAACTTGGTCGCTTCTTGAGTATGGCGATGCGACTGAAGCTCGATCAGGACGTAAGGCTGCTGCTAGTTGCAGGTGCTTCAGTTCTTCGACTGATCTCAGTACTAAAACCATATCGAGCTGTGTCTTGCGAGTGAGGTCCATCAAAAAGCGAGACTGTTCCCCATGCAGGAGTTGATATAGGTTCTCATTCATCTCTTTGAAACGCCCCAATGATTTCTCGAACTCCTCTCTGCTGAAGGCCACCCAGACGAAGCGTCGAGGGTTCTTCGCGATACTTTTGAGGTTTGTCACCATCGACAGCCATCTCCCCTTACTTCTGGATTTTGTCGCCGGTACAGAGTTACTACCAGAGTCTGTGGTCACCTTGTGATCTCGAGCACGCAACTGCTTGAGCATCTCCAACACTTGGAAGTCACTGGTCTCAGCATCCGCATCTCCCATGTCAGTTTTACTGCTTGGTTCAAACTTCTCTGCCATCTGCGACAACTCGTCCATCACCAATTGCATTTCGGTGAGGATGGACACCAGCACCAGGCAAGCTGTCTTCACGCTTTCTGGTAGGTCTTTCTGTTTCTCGTCTTCCGTGTTGTCAAACCCAGCAGCTTCACACCAATCACCAAAACGAAGGTGCTCATACTGTAAACGAGTCCGAAGATATTGATACTCTTCTGGCACTCCTGTCACCGCCAGGAGGAACAGATATCCTATGCAAAGTCAGGATGGTTTCTTCTTCTCTATATTCTGGGAGTAGTTTGCCTTTTTTGCAGCCATCAAGCAGTTGGACAGCGAGCGATACTGCCCCGACGGTGAAACTAATCGGCTCGATGGGGACCATGGTGCGAAAACAAAAAGTGCAGATTACACGATGTGAAATCGAGAGAACTCGCAAGAGAGCGGATTCAGATCAGCCGTATGGAGACTTCTCAAACCCTCAGCTTGCTTGACCTCCCTTATGCCTCGTTCTCGCCAACTCAGTACTGACTACGGGATCTTTTAGCGTTGCCAGCCACAATGATAGGCGATTGATAATTGGGACTTTTTCCCATGTACTCGACTGTTGTCGCAACGACCAGCATCCAATTCGAGCAAGCTTACATGCATGTGTATGCAGCCCCCCACCCCTAGCCCTACAATCCGCCTGCGAGACCACTCGAATACAGCGCGTTGATTGGCCGTGATTGACACCGGATAAAATACTTGTTCACGGCTTTCTCTATCACAGCTGCGCCTTTAAATAGAACGGTCCCGACCTAGGATCTGAGTATGAATCTGAGAAGCATTGCTTACTTCGAGACTTTGTTGACCTGAATGACACTACCTGGACTCGGCTGAGGGGAACTCGGCATATTTCCTCGTCGATCCAGTTCATTGCTTTGAATAAAGTGACGGCACACAAAAAATTGCACACCAGATATTCCGCGACTCCCGTCACACCTTCGACAGCAGCCTCCATGAGAGCGCGAAACTTCTCAGGAAGATGAAAGGCAATCATTCGGAAGCCAAACCAAAAGGTCTTACCAAGTGGTTTACGAAAATACGTGGCGCTAATCATGGATCATCTGTGGAAGTCATGAAATCTGGTGAGAACTTATACGCATCAAAATCAGGTGCTAGATATGCGAATATGTGTGGCTGACATACTTCGCACAGAACTTGTTTTCGGAGTGCCTTTACAGATTAGCATACGTTATGCAAATGTCGCTATTTCTCTGTTCAACGAACAAGGCCAATCATATATATATGGTTATATACCGGTCATAGTCGCCAAATGTGGAGTCTTTCTGAAAGAGAAAGGTATGTGGCAGATAAATACTGTCGTCGAAAACTTATCTCAGACTGACAACAGGTACTGATGTCGAGGGGATATTCTCAATGGCCGGTTCTGAGAAACGGGTACAGGAACTAAGACTTGCCTTCGACTCACCCCCCAGGTATGGGAAAGGACTCGACTGGACAGGCTACTCGGTCCATGACGCCGCTCGTATCATGCTCCTGTACTTCGAACAACTTCCCGAACCTGTCATTCCTCTCGATCACTATGAGCGATTCTGCGCACCCATGAGAAAACCTCAATCTGGCTCGAAAAAGTATGCAACAGAGGCGGTCCGTATATATCAAGGGCTCGTTACCGATCTTCCTCCTCTCAACCGCCAACTTTTTCTGTATATCCTCGATTTTCTAGCCGTCTTTGCGAGCAAGGCGGACCTCAACGAAATGTATACGAATAAGCTTGCCGTCATCTTTCAACAAAGCCTCCTAGCGAATCATAATCGCGACCCGCAAGAGCTTCGGATCAATCATGGTGTATTGTTCTTCCTCATCGAAAACCAAGATAGCTTCCTTCTGGGTATGCCTGGGACGGCCTTAGATGATGAGCTTGTTGGATCGGTCCAGAACTTGACCGACACCACTGAGCTCAGTGAGTCGGGTCCACAGGGCATCTCATCGAGCGGTGCTCCAGCGTATCCTGCGCCTCCTATTCCCATCACTCCCACTGATTATGGAAGCAATTTTCCCGTTGGTGCAGATGTGTCATCGAAACACGGTGATCGCGAGACGTCTAGGAACGTAGAGTCTGTGGAATGCCACGCAGAAACGGAGACAGAAGTCGGGAAAGAGGCTCCGGATGTTGACTCTACAAACCAGCGCAATCGCCTCTGGATTGATACTGCTATTGTCACTGATGATCTCGTCCGACACGCTCTTAGTTCTCAGAAGCAGACTAAGCTTGCCATGCACGACCGAGAGAGACCTCATGACTCTAAGTTTGAGAACGCAACTCGATCTCCTGACATTGACGCATCACATCCGATTGCAGATGCACAGCGCTCGAGTTCACCCTCCCGAGTGCGAGAACTTGAGACGACTAGCTCCGCCACGGAGCCCGATCTTGAAGCTGGTGAGGAACATATGCTCATCGAGAATGTAGCACAAAAGCGAGCGGATTCCGGTGATCCTTCTGACGAGTACGCACTCACAGAACAGGAAAGCGTGCCTGAGCCTGCTCTGGAGGAGGTGAAAGATCACATCGTGATGAGGAACAGTAAGCAGCTCCTGCCAACGGCCACGAACGACCCCGACAGAAACCTCTCCAAACGCTTGGGATATTACTTTGTTGAAGGCGACGAGTCTCGGGTCGAATACAGCGAATTAGAGATTGTCGAAATATCACAGCTACTGCTGCGATTGGACCCGTCATGGAGCAGGATTCCACGTGTATACATCGTTCTCCGTATCATTGGTTTTCTGCATGCCATGTCTACTTTCGTCGATGTTGGCTTCTCGGACTATGATTTTCCCGTCACGGCCAGAAGTCTACCTCCCGAGCTCAACCCAAAAGCACGTTCTGATTTTGTCAAGAATCAGGCTATGGTCATGACAAAATCATTGAATCTGGAAAAGCGTGAGGGCGGCCAACACTGCTTCTTCAAAAAGAACGAATATCTGCCGCTTCGGGGAGAAGGCATATTGGGAGTGGGTGGGTTTGGGCAAGTGGACAAAGTTCTCAGTTTGATCAGCTTCAAAAAGTACGCAAGGAAAAGGGTGCTCAGGACTGCAGCATTTGGTGGCAGAAACGCCGCAGCTCAGAGAGCTTTCATCAAAGAGATTGAGATCCTCAAGCGCTTGAAGCATTGGCATATCGTCGAGTTTGTGGGCAGCTACACCGATCACAAGTACATTGGAGTACTCATGGAACCTATCGCAGACATGGATCTCGCTACATACCTGGAGCGCGCGGATCAATCACGACATCGCGAGCTCCGAACCTTCTTCGGTTGCCTATCACGAGCACTCGAATTCCTGCATGAACAGAACATCCGCCACAAAGACATCAAACCGCAGAACGTACTCTACGAAGCTGGCCGCGGAGTCTTGTTTACAGACTTCGGCTTGGCTCTCGATTTCACAGAAGCCAGCCGCAGTACAACCATGGGTATGGTCAACGGAATGACTCCCATGTACTGCGCACCAGAAGTCGCCGCCGAAGAGCCCCGAAGCACCTCTTCCGATATCTACAGCTTAGGAATCGTCTTTCTCGAGATGATTGTCGTGCTCAAGGGTCATTCTATTGAATACCTCCGAGCCTACTTTGAAGCCCATGGATCCAAGAACTGGCTCATCCGTAAGAATGATGAGGCACTCGACAGCCTTCTTGCTGAACTTGGGAACACTGCAATGGCTTCTGACAATAAGGTGTTAACGTGGATTGAACAGATGCTGCAGCAAGACCAAAAGCTGCGACCAACAGCTGCTTCGTTATCGGAGTGGTGTACGCTAGCTGATGAAAACGGCATCAGACAGTTCAGCGGCATTTGCTGTCTGTCGCCAGATGAAAGTTACTCTGAAGCATCTGACGACTATTGGGATTACGGCTCTGGCTCGCTATGAGGCAGCCGACCCTCGATGAGGCATCCGACGACCTTGCAGTCCCCAACATCTCTACCACAGACACCTTACTCAACATGAACGATGACGCTGCTCTCAAGCTATCTCCTAATCCTCAGCTTCACCATCGCTTCAGAATACATCGACATCTGACCACTGCACCACCACAGCTTTCTTGGCTTGTTGAAGGGACAGGATGTTCAGAGAATATAAAGGTTTGGTGCAGAGAGTGGGCCTGTTGCTGGAAGTAGAGGTCATGTAAGGAAATTTATATGGATGGTAGGCTTCTACAATAACCAGGGCTCAAAACTTACTTGTTCCAGATACAACAGGGACCGTTTCAAACGGCAACCATTACTGTCGAGTGTCGCTGATATTCAGAATGTTCGATGCAGTCCCTAGAATCATGTGCTTAAGCGACATTTTCAAAGAAGGTGCGAGCTGAATTTCACGACTCCTTCCTCCTCAGGGTCATCAAAGTACAATTCAATTCATACGAATGGATACTAGCTTTGGAGAAACTTGTTGATTTATCGGTAAAAGTTATCTGAGAAAGATTTGGCTTTCCCACTTCTTTCTTTGCTTCTATGAGTTACACTTATTGATCTCCATTGCCATCCATGATTTGCCGGAATATGCTCGTATCAGAGAGAACTGCTCTATTCCAGCATACTGGCCTGGTTTGTGTAAAGAACATCAACAACATTGCTCAACTTGTCAATGGTGTTCAAAGCAGCATCATACTGAGCGTCACGCTCAGGCTCATCAAAGATCTCGAGGCAACCCTGTCCCTGATCAAGAACACCAATGATGACGCGGTCCAAAATCATCTGACTCAATTTGTGCTCCACCTGGTGGACGTCCAAACCAACCATCTTGGCAATGTGTGCAATCTCGACGCGGCTGAAGGGCTCAATGACCTTGATGAGATTTTGCTCGAGCATGTTGTCGTACAGACGGCGGAGATGGGTGGCGATGAAGCGGTCGGAAGCGAGTTGGTGGCGGTAGTCGGCGAGGGCAGTTTCGTACTCTTCGAGCGAGCGATCGTTGTGGGCTTTGGCGACTTGCTTCATGGCGTCCAGACCCTTGCCACCGTACTTGAGGGCGTGCTTTGATTGCATGAGGTTGTTGACGTCGTCGCTAGCGTTGAGCATGATCTTGCACAGAAGCATGTACATGAGGCCAGCAGTTGCCTTTTCGGTCTCGTCCTGGGCGTGGAAGCCGTCCAGAGCTTCGATGAAGTATGAGTAGGCGGTGTTGAAGTCGCCGTCCTCGGCGTGCAGCATACCACTCTGCATGTCGAGGTTGGCTTGCAACAATGGCGGGCAGTAGACGGAGGCAGCAGATGTGCGGGCGGAAGTGAGGGCGGCGCGGCCTTTGGGGACGTTTCCGAGAGCGTGGTAGACTCTTGATTCGAGGAGTTGGACTTCGACCAGCATCAGCTTGTCATCGAGACGCTTCAACTCCTTGAGCAGGCGGTTGATGAGGGTGAGAGAATCGTAATAGCTCTGCTTTTGAATGTAGAGCGATACCAGCCGTGTCTCGAGGTTCTGACGCAGGAAGCCACGACGTTCTTGGACGGCCCAGTCGATACATGACTTTGTGACGGTGATTTGTGTTTCGAGCGAATCGGGGATGGGTGTGAAGAGGTCGAGCAGTTGGCGCACTGAAAGACGTAGGTTAGAGAGTGAGTAGAGGTGAGTACGAGCGGACAATACACACCCAACTTTGCAGTCTTTGGCTTTGCCATTGATGACAGAACAGCCTTTGTGTTTTGGACAAGTTCGGCCAGATCGTTGGTACGGCGTTGGTCGCGGTACAGCTCACCGAGACCCATCAAGGCATTCTCATAGTCGCGAGCAGCGGCCTCCGACTTGGCCGGGCCTTGTTCCAATATGCTCTTGTAGGTCTCTTCAGCCTGCTTGGGGTGGTCCTTTGCCTGCTTCTTTGCTTCGGCGATGCGGGCGGCGTTGTCTTGTTGCGCCATGACGGTGTGAGGCGAGGGGGTTTTGACTGAGATGGTGTGGAGAGTATGGGAGCAATCGCTATAGATGGAGCGATGTGCGAGATGAAGAGAGAGACGGTGTGGGACGAGATGCGACGATGCGAGAGTTGGATGTTTGGATGATTGAGCTGCTGCTGCTCCGGGCGTGATGGCGCATGCCCGAGAGCTTGAATCCATGCCATCAGCCAAGCCTTCTTCTACTCGGTCAACTTAAACACTTTCACAACATTTGACTAGACCTTTGTGCATTTCAAATATCTTTTGATCTTCTATAAACGAGTCTTCTGTTGGTCTATATTCTAGTAGATAGCCATCCAACATTTTCTATATTTCTTGCCCTTGCTTCTGAACAACTTTCTATGCAACAAGTCCTGTTCGTTCTTTTCAAGCACAACTCTTAGATGCAGAATGTCTTTCAAGAGACACGCTTAGAGCCTGTACTGCTCAAGCTTCCGATCGTTGCGTCCTCTGACTTGTTCTGATTCTCTGCTGTGATGGTTAGAACGTGTATCGGCGAACCTGCCAGTTCGTGTAAGTTATGCGAAGGATATGATCCTCAAAGTCGAGTCCCTTCTTGCTTGCTTTGTGTCCATGGATCGAGTGAACTGCAAAACTGTAGAGGTGCATATCAGGCCTGACTATGACTTACTTCCTTGCAAGTCGAGGACCGCAGCCTGATACCAAACGAAGTTCAAGCGCCAGATGAAGCCTCAACAAGTACATGCAAAAGCTTTGTAAAGTAGCGTCATCATCTTTTTGCAAGCTCATGCAGCAGGAAGCGCTGTCGATGGCGCCGTTACAGGAGCAGTCGCAGCAGAAGTCGCAGCCCTCTCATCCTCCTCTTTCTGCGCCTTCATGTTCAGCCAACTCAGATAAGTCTGCCACCCAATAGCAATCACTCCCGCAAACACACTCCTGTACTGCGGCGCAACAAATGTAAAGCTGAATGCCGTGACAGCCGGCCACAGCTTCCAACTGTTCCTCCAACTGACAGGCACCGTATCGATAACTCTTTGTTTCGTCTGCTCGAGACTCTGTCCAGACAGCAGACTCTGCATACCGAAGAAGTATGTATTGAAGCATGGTGTGAAGAAAGTCTGGTTGATGACAATCTTTGTCGCAATCGATGCCGCGTGCGACTTGTAGTTGAAGTGGTTTCCCAGGAACATGAACCACTTGTAGTTTGGTATAGACGATATACCACCAATGACTAGCGCTCGCAGACCTCGAGATGGATCGTAGGGTTCCTCGCTGGCCACTTTCTGAGCAGACAGATCACCCAGGAAGTAGATGATCAATGTCGTCGACAGTTGTGTCATGTATGGCGAGCGATGTTGCATGCGACCATATGCTCTGAACGGCTCTTTCAATGGCTCAATCCATGCCATTCCAGGTCCGGGGATTGTTGTCGGCGGTGACGGCACATCTTTGGCTTGGTCTTGAGGTTTCGTTGAGTTGAGTCGTCGCTGGCCGCTCAATCGTAGTCGGAATAGCAGTCTGTTGCTTCGTCCGGCGAGAGTATACGTGTTCATGTTGGGTAGTTTTGTCTATGAGACATGGTCGTCTTGGAGAGATAGGGAGTAGCATTGTTGAGCGAGCTCGGTAATCGGCTCGGGTCCGCGACATCTCGGAGCCGTATGGCGTGCGCCCGTCATCCTGCCGGCGATAGGACGTGACATCGGCCTACCGACGTGATAGCGGTATACATGATAGGCAGATTAATAAAGAAACTGTGCAGCATATCACGAAGGAGACGGGTGCTGGTCAGGAAGGACAGCGTAGGAACACTTACATCAGACCATCGGCTGTTGCACGACATACCGAGCTTCAAGCCGAACGCGTACACACCGAAGCAAGAGAAACACCAAGAGGCATCCCGAAAGAAACAAAGTATTCGAAAGGAGCAAGTTAAAGGAGCAAGCAGAGAAGCGAAGTACCCAAGGTCAAGATAGTCAAGCATGTCACAAGAGAAGAAAGTGGAAAGAGTAGTTGAAGTTGAAAGCAAAGGTACCGGCCGGTCACCTTTGCTGTTTGCATTTCATTATGTTACAATCAATGCTCTCGAGTCTGTGTGCACACTTTCGTGCACTCCCATGATAGTAAAAACCCCGAATCCCATGTCATTCCCTTGCTTGATAAAATTGAAAACTCAGTAGAAGAAAGTCAGAAACCAACGCCGGCCATCCCATCGATGTCTCCCGAACCATCCATCGTCAAGCTTCTCGTTGATGGTATATGATGCTGATGATTGGAAGTGCATCAAATGTCGTTATGATGGAGAAAGCGCTTAAGAGCGCTCACCACGGAGGCGGCGGGCGAGCTGGATGTCCTTGCTCTGGATGGTGACACGCTTGGCGTGGATGGCGCAGAGGTTGGTGTCCT